>JAAGVU020000113.1:5255818-5273547 GCA_011763525.2 Mormyrus iriodes
GGTGTAGCAGACTTAGTGTTAGTGTTTGCAATTTTCCATGGGTTTGGGAGAAGGGGTGGCAGCTGCCCGGACACATGGCACTTTAACGCCATGCTGGGTGATGGTATGAGAGGGGAGCTTGGGCAGTGCACTCCACCCCCCCCGTGCAGCGCTCAGCCATTTCCACGACCCAAAGATGAAGTCATCTGGGGATGGCTGCCGGGACCTCTGGCTGGATTGCCCCCCCCCAGGGCTCCCCACATTAGTGCTATGACTTAATGTGCTTGCAATTAATTCCTCGAATTAAAAAGCACCGTAACTCTTTAATTGCCCGGAAAAGGTTGCCAGACCTGGAACCCTCAACCCCCAGTGCCCAGATGGTGGATCGAAACTGAACAGGTGCAAAATGATTCGCCCGTGTTTTGTAGTGAGATCTTTTTTTTTTACCGTGCAGTTTAGCTCCAGACGCACAACACAGTAACGTAAGGTGGCCGGCCGCTGGTCCTGCTCGTCTTATGCGCTGTGCTAAACTAGCTAACGTTATTTGAAGGCGTATTGATTGAGGAACAGGTAATTAGCTAACAAAATGGCCTTTACTGTTAATTTCATTTTAGTGACTTTGGAACATCAACGTTATGCTTGTATAATGCATTAACAGCATAGCTTTCGGAGTCACGTATCGATTTTCTTCAATTATACGCCTGTGCAGTTTCCTTATTAAAAAAGATTTCAGAATCAGAAGCATAAAACCAGTTGAAAAGCAATTCTGTACTATTGGAGAAGTATATTTATAGGACTGATACTTTAGTTTGATGGTTGGCCATTTTTATTTATCAGCGTCAAAACTTTCAGTAACTTTGAAAATAATATGCCTTTAACATGGTACCTTTTGCATCCCGATTCAATGCATTATAATAGGTTTCTACAAGTGATCTTCCTGTCTTTCCCCATTGTTGCATTTATGTTTGTATCTCATTTAAGGAACTTGTAGGTTTTTATTATGAGTGGACACCAGCACAGAAATGAACCCCAACTTTGGCTTCTTCACTGGAATCCTACCCTGTTTAAACCTGAAATCAAACCATTTTTGGGGGGATAGGCAAGGCATCCCTAAGAGTACTTTTACAGTGGGATTGCAGAAAGAACTGGATAACATTTCTACTATCATCAACAACTATCATGTTAGGTGAAGCTGTTACCCCAAGCAAGGTAGTTTTTTATGCAAGTATTCAGCAGTTTCCCTCATTCAGTGGTACTACAGCAGGTATCTTCAGGGACTTAAACCAGAAAACTTCAGGCTACAAGCAAACAACCTCCTGTGTCTGATGTGATGGGCTTATTCATGTCTGTTTTGTTATGTATGTATATCTGTGAAGAGTGGTGCCATGATATGACACTTCTCACTTATGTTTAGTGTCCAAAACCAGCAGCGCAAATTCTGTTACTGAAGTTTAAAACGTTTGGCCAAGAGAACACGCAGAAAAGAACAAGTCCCTGTCAATAGATCTCGATCCTTGTCATGAGCAGAGCAATCACCCTTAAAGGATCTCAGCAATGTTCAAAGTATCGCCTGTGAGTTTCTGCCATAGGCCAGCTGAGTAGCCCAGACTAATATAACAAAATACACAGGGGAAAGCAACTGAATTTTAATGCTATTTATTGAAAGAGTGTGTTAAAATTCACGTTGGCTCTCTCACAAGATCCACAACCCTACTTTATAGTTTTGAGCATCCCCACACAATCAGGCGTATAAAATCAGACCAGTTGCATTCAAATACATCACCATTCCCACACACCTGAACACTGATCACATTCAAACCCATTTCCTGTGCCTCTGATTGGAAGGAAGGTTGTGGGTTTGAACCCAGTGCTTGGCCGACTAGGCAAGGCCCTTAACCCCCTGAAAAAGGGTCTCGGGGCCCCGGATGGACAGCTGACCTTGGGCTCAGACCCCCAAGTTTCACTCTCACCTCTATATGTGTGTGTATGTCTTTAAAAAATTAGCGTGCATGATGGAATATGTGAAAATACACATCGTATTGTATCTGCCCACTTGTATAAAACGCGACTAAAACTTCATTTTCATTTCATACCTGATCAAACCCATCACAGTGAAACACAATCCCATTTCCACACTCACACACCAATCACATTCAAACACATCCCCATTCCCACACACTCGAACAGACCAATCAGATTCAAACACATCCCTATTTCCCACACACTTGAACAGACCATTCACACTCGAGCTCATCCGCATTTCCACACACCTGACGATAGACCTGACTATGCACTTAACATGGAAGGCATTTTGACTATAGAGGTTGATTTGCCACTCACTGACTGGTTACCCCATAATTGTTTTAAAACAGTGAATGAATACATGAAGATACTTAGGCCTATGGATAACTTTAATATTGTCTTCCAATGCACATTGTTATCATAATTAAGTAATAAACACATTGTAATAATAATCAATAACCACAAATATGCACAAACACAGTATCGTACAGGACCTAATCACACCCACTATTTTGGGTGTGCCCAGCCAGTACTACAAAATCACCTAGCAAGGGGGTTTTTCCCATCCTACTAGTCATATAAATGTGTAGAATAGACAGTGTTTTATTAGCGCTTTTGGTATTTTTTGGTCTCTTAAGTTGCAATTCCACTTACTCTGTCGCAGTGAGTGAGAAGGTGACTCTTTAAGGCTCACAGCCTGTCCCCATCTACCCTATCTGATACAGATCTCTCCACCCTTCAAACAAGGGTATTTCGAGAAGGAGCACAACCAGCTGGGTGACTACTGAGAAGGAGAAGTCAGGGTAATAAAAACTGATAACACAGAAACAAATATCGTAGTGTATCACAGAAATCTAATATGACCTAGTCCTCTTCTTACTGATGCTTATTTTGCTCTTTTAGTTTGCCTTTACTGTGCAATAAAAATGTTAGTAAAGTGATGAAGTTTGTTCCCACATTGCTATGCTTATCGATAGGAAAATGTGGATTAAAATGTTGTTCTGACCCGAGGTTGAATATTTGATTTGAGAAGTTTCTCAGGCAACACGGTGGCCTCTCAGAGTGCAGACGACTTTCACCTGGCCACCCCTTCAGTTGCTCCGGCTCATGAACTTTACTGGCGGAGCAGAGCAGAGTTGGATGCATGCTTCGTTCCGACAATACCGTGGTGATCTCAGTTGGACCACCGCAGGCGGACTCTCTCATTTAATGTTATTGTGAAATTCTTTACTCAGTGCCTCAAGCTGTAGAAGCGAGTAAAATTTTACTTCACACCCGTTTTTATGTGCCTCTGGCTAACTTCCACCATAAAATATTTCCACTACATGAAAATTTTGTGCCAGCCTTCAGATGCCATTACAAAGCCTCACAGGAATGGTGTGCAGTGAGAGTTTAAGTAGGCCTGGATCTAGTTTAGTACTTTGAACCTCGCGTGAGCGTCTCTGTTCCTTCCTGTTTGATATTACATACACCTGCTTCTCTGGACAGTAAGCCAGCTCAACTAGCCCAGGAAAATGAACCAACCCAAGGATGGCAGGTTATTCGTATATTCATAACATCTTTTGTTCTAGTGCATGTGACAGGCATTCTGGAAGATTAGTTCTGTAGTATCAAGAATATCCATGTTTAACAAAATTTCTGTAACACTTAACTTAAGGCCATATTTTTAGTAATTTATAAACACATTCATAATGTATTATAATGAATTCATAAAGCATTATGTGCATGGCTATAAATATTTATAAAATGCATAACACATTATAGCTATGTTTATTATGCATTATGAATGCTTTATGAAATATATGCTTAATAAACATGGCTATAATTTGTTATGCCTTTTCATTAATTTTATGGCCATGTTTATAATGCTTAATGAATGCATTATTATTTGTTATTAATGTGTTTATAAATTACTAAAAAACATGGCCTTAAGTAATGTGTTACCAAAATTTTTTATGGGTACTTTTTGGTTGCCAGGTCTTCTGGCCAGTTTCTCTGTCATGTTACTGGTCTGGAAAACCTACAGGCCAATATTTATAATATTTGTAGTAGTCAATCTGTGTTGTTATATTATAATTTTCTGTATTCTGTACTCTATGTTAGTCCATGTTAAACCAGTATGCTGGTTTCCATTTAATAATTCTGTGTGTCAAGACAAGATTCCAGGTACTACATATGGGAAGGACTGCCTTTCTGTGTGCATTCTGGCTTTTTAATATTTTGCAAATGCATTTTTTTTTCTTCATGTCTTAAGGGCACATATCAGCCACACGATTCAGTCTTTAAATACGATACAATCAAATATCTCTGCTAATAATTTTTTTTATGTACTGGTGAAAATACAGAAACCAGTGTGTAGGATGAGTGACTTGGAGGCATGTGCAAGACTCCGAGATGCTGTTTGTCGGCCATGTGTTTGTTGTGCTTAGAATGTGTTGGTTTTTCCGTGTATTCGAGACTTACATCGTTTTGTTTGTTTTCGCTGGTGCTCTCACAGATGGTGTCAGAAGTGATATAGACCTTCTGCCTATTTTGAAAGGGGATTTTGTATTTCTTTTTCTATTTTTATAACATTCTGATAACTGCCAGTAATGTTTCCAACAAGTTTGAATAAATCAGCAGGCGGTCAGTATGTTCCTTGGATGGACGTAGAAGTTACCTTGTGCTCTGGGAAGAAGCTTCAATTTGTCTCTCTACTGTTTAATGGAGAAGGGAGGGAGGTGTTGAGTCTGTGTGGGGGCGTGGGGGGGCGGGGGGTAACACGCATTGCCTGCCGTCAGGAGTAGAACAGTGGGAACGTGGCAGGACCTCTGTGGCCTGGAAGGTCACGGGAGGAGTGGGAGGACAGCCGGATGGAGGAGCACCGAGGAGGCTGGACGGCACGTTTGACTTTTGGGTCACACTGTGTGCCACGGAGACGGGGGGAGGAGATTTATCCTTAGCACGGCGCTGGAGGTCGGCACGGCACCAATGCTCTTGGCAAGCCTTCTGGACACTTTGAAAGAGGGGTAATTTGCGCTCGTGCTTGTATGTTCCACCGAAGGAGCATGTAATGTCAAGTCCTGCGATTCTCATGTAGATCTGGAAGTGAAATTTCTGCAAGAACGTCTTCATTTCCTCGCCTGTACATTGATACAAGGTCCCAAGCCGTCTAAGAATTAGCCAAGCTGTACTTAAATTCAACATTTTACATTGGAAATGGCTGCCAAGAGTATAATTGTTTTGTGTATGAATGACAAGCACCCTCACATGTGTTAAGGGTTGTTTAAAAACTGGTGTGTATCATATTCTAGAGTTTCTGGGAAATATCTGTCTGCTTATCACAATGCAGGTAGTATCTCAGTGCTCCTCGTTTTATATTTTTTTAGTAGACGCTTATCTAAAATGACACACATTTGAGGAAGCAGAGTCAGACAGTCCCTGGAGCAACTGAAGGTTTAGGGTCTTTCTCACGGGCCCAATGTTGAGATCACTCTGCCAACAGTGGGATTTGAATCTGCGACATTCCGATCATGTGACTATCTAATGTCAGCGTGGTTGGTTTGCAGTGTGGGTTCTAAGGCCCCATGTCTGTCCGCTGTCTCAGGGAGGCCTCATCGCCCTGCTGCTGGTCATCCTGCTCTTCACGCTAGTGCTCTACACACGGCACCGCTGGTGCCGCCGCCGCCGCCCGCCGCAGAAGAGCGCCAGCACGGAGGCCACCCATGAGATCCACTACATCCCGTCAGTGCTGCTGGGCCCACAGGCCCGCCTGCCCCCACACGGCTCCGTCATCGGCATGCCCATTCGCGAGACGCCCATCCTGGACGACTACGACGGCGAGGACGAGGAGCACCTGGGCCAGCACCTCGACCGACTCTCCGACAGCAACACTGAGGAAGAGTACGGCTCCCGCGGCAGCTATACGGCAGACGGCCTGGCCAAGGGAGACCAGCAGCATCAGTTCGGCATGGAGAAGAGAAGTGAGTCCCGGCCTTTAGTTTTTAATTACTTTTACTACAACACGGCTGACTGACTCCCAGTCTGATTCTGACTCTGACTAATAGCCTGCTCTAACACTGGCTCACGGCCTGACTCTGACTCTCAGTTCGACTCTGACTCACATCCTGACTCTGACTTCCAATCTTACACTAGCTCAGCCTGATTTGACAGGCCGACTTTGACTTCCTCCCTGACTCTGACTTCCAGTTCGACGCCGATCCTTACTCTGACTTCTAGACTGTCTCAGTATCACACTCTGGCTTTGATTTTCAGTCCAACTCTAACTCTGACTCTCCATCTGACTCTGACTCTGACTCACAGCCCGACTTTAACTGTGAAAAGCCAGGTGAATGAAGTCCTCCATTATTTAGTCAGGTGAGCTGTTTTTTTTTTTTTGTCACTGTGACTGTATTTCAGAAGCGGTATTTACAGAGTCATTTATTATGGAGTATCACTTGCTTCCGATTGTAATCCCAGGATTTAGTTTGCTGTGATGTAGGTTTGTCACTGCCATCCAGTGCTGGCATTTCCCCTTCCCTTCCCGGCCCCTGTCTCCCGATAAGACCTGCGCTCATGTTTGGCACTGTAGAGGCTGAACAGGCTGTGGAGTCAATAATATCAGTTGGAGTGGATTGTTTTTTTCTTCTTCTCCCACAAATTAATGGTGCGTACCGCATGCAGCGTGCAAATGACTGACGGCTGACATTTAATCAAGCCATCGATTAGGAAAAGCCGCTGGCAGCTGCACCAAATTGCCCCGATGCTGTTTTCCCAGGTCAGAGGCTGTGTGCTTGTTCTCGGTGGTATGGCGGACATCAGAGGGGCTTTAATTGTCTTGGGTGATTGGTGGGTCGATGTATTGACCTAGTTCAGGATCCGGTAAGGGCGTGATTGTGAGTCTCTATGTTTATTCCTTTTAATGGGTGCCAACGGAATGTCGTCCTCTTAAAAGTGACAAGATTGCCCTCAAAGCCGCTATACCGCTACGGTGAAGGTGTATGGCTGAGCACTAACATGGTGGACAGGAGTATCACGCAGGGGTGTATTCATGGGGGGGGGGTCACAGGGACACTGACCCCAGCTGAAAGCTGATTGGCCCCCGGAGTGCCCCCTCTCTTGTCACTCACCAGTTCAAAACATATCATTGGTTAATGGTGAGGTTGCCCTCTCTGTGTGAATTATGGCCCCCACCTTAGAAAGATGCTAGAACTGCCCCCAGGGATGCGACGGAGCAGGTGGTGCCCTCCACGTCGCGAATCCTCATCCCCCTGTTTCCACTTAGCGTTCGGAGCAGAGGCGTCGCAGGCGAAATGTCAGCCTGGAATCGCAGGCCTCGTCGTTAATAATTTAACACTTCTGGTTCACAGCAGCATTTCACTCTAAGTGCCGCTCGTGTCGTCGTAAATTATGCATCGTAAAGTTTAACTTCCTGTCTTCGATAGTTGGCATTTGTGCTTCTTATGTCTTGAAACAACTATTTACCCGGGCCGATCGCACGTTAATCTCTCCTCACACTGATATTAGATTGTAAACGCAGCACCGTCTATGGCCAGGCCACGTTTAACATAGCAGGAGGCGTCATGTCTGCCATGAGCTGACCAGCGTTCCAGGGGTCACCAAGTCTATGCTCCATGGAATTGCTCTCCCACGGAGCTAAGCACCGGTGTCCAAGGGCAGGTGGGTAGATGCGCTGGGGCTCGTCTACAGAAAGTCAGCTGTCCTCGGTAGCAGGACATGTTATGGAGGTATAGGAGTCAAACTGTGCCATTTCCCTTGGCAAAGGTACTTAATTTACATCACTTCCTGAGTACCTGACTGTATAAACCGGCAGAGCACATTTAAATAAAAATGAATGGATGGATAGAAAAAAAATCTACCCCGAGGCACATTAAATCTAAATTTCCATATGCAAAGATGTGGAAAGTTTATTTCCTTGTTGAAAATCTATATTCGAGGGTTCTGAGGCACCAGCAAAGGGTGCCCTTGGATGTAATTAGCTC
The DNA here is from genome assembly GCA_011763525.2 of Mormyrus iriodes. Classification (NCBI taxonomy): domain Eukaryota; kingdom Metazoa; phylum Chordata; class Actinopteri; order Osteoglossiformes; family Mormyridae; genus Mormyrus; species Mormyrus iriodes. Next base: position 5,263,801 of record JAAGVU020000113.1, read on the forward strand.
ATTTGGTCGCCGTGTATCTGACGTTTGCCCGCTGGGATGCTGTCTTGGGAGCGTTGTATCGGCTGGATTGAACGGCAGCTCATTCGCGGGCTGGGCCACTTCGGCCCGAATGAACCGATTTCCACATCCGTGGGGCCCACCATCGATCGCCTCCCCCGATAAATCAAGTCACACAAAACGCACCCGCGGATTATAGACCGCGACTCGGAGATGTCAGCTACCATCAGTCAGCATCCAGCTTCCGGGGAAAGGGTTTACTTTTAGTTTAAGTCTTGGGCCCTCGGGGAGAGGCTCTGTGCAGGTGCTGGGGGCCAGCAATCCATCCTTCACACAGAAAATTGTAATTACCCAGCAATCTGGCATCTCTGGATTCTAGGTTAGCCATTGTGGTTTGCCGTAGACCGCGTGGTGACCATCTCGATTTTCGCCCGAGCCTTCCTCGAAGCAGGAGGTCGCTGGATTTGAAGGAAATGAAGCTGTAATTCTGGGGGAAGTGCGTTACTGTGAAACATCTCAGGGGAAGAGGTGGTGCGGGCTGGGAGGGTCATTAAATCGGATCGAGACGTGAGGGACCTTCACAGAGCGAAAGTCTACTAGACCTGGCAGCTGCTGAGAGTATGATAGAGAATGAGATGGATATCAATAGGATGTCAGCCCATATGCAGTGCTTGAATGGGGGGACTCCCTGAGGTTCCTGTTTGTCTGGGCGACTCTGACCGAATCGCGGTAAAGCTGGCTCGGCCGTTTCCCGGTGCGCTGCCTCGGCCGTGCGGAATAGCTTCTGAAATGCGTCAGTATCTCCGCTGGCAGAGCCGCATGGGCAAATGATGGGGACACACGCTGGCCGAGGGGGGGAGCATTCCCTAGCATCGGCTCTGGGCAGGGGGGGGGGCGCCTTTCTACTGAAGATGCCTCGTGTTGGGCGAACAGTTGCCGCTAACTGATCTGTAATTGAACTTATGCGGTCAGAGTACCCAGAAAACGGAGGAATCACAGATCTTGTTTTTCAGTTTTTGACTGACCGCATGAAACGGCACAAAAGTGAAGCACAGTGATCTGTGAATGTCAGACACTGCTCTGTTTATGAAAAAGCATGCGGGCAACCTGTCCGGGAAATGTCCATGAATTTCAGTTTTGTTTTTACATTATAAGAGGAACTCTTTGACACATACACACTGATGACGTTCTTGTTTTTCGTTGCCGTTTTAGAATATTCCCGTAATTAATGACCGTATCAGCCCTGGGTCGTTCACTCCAGCCAGTGTGAGGACTATAAATGTGTCATCCCTTCCATTTTTTATTTCCTCTCCTGCTGGGGGAGATGCAAAGTGAGGGAGTAGAGAAAGGTTTCTTATAATTTTTTTTTTTTTTGAAAAATGCACACTTTATTGGCCGTAAATGATGGAGGGAGATACTGGCAGATGAATGAAAGTGAATAAGCAAAAGAAGCTATTAGGCTTTAGACGCGGATGCAGACGGCGGTTATTGACCCGCGTGACCTTACACCAGGGACGGCATCCAGGTACCATGGCTGATCACTGAAATTCTTAAGGTGGTATTCTGATCGGAGAGTATCCTTGATGTTACTTTCTTCCGAATCCTGCTTATCTGAAACGGGTGCTACTGATGTATTCCTCCTTAACGGCAAGGCCCATGCAGGTCTCGCTTTATTATCCTTATCCCATCCTTCTGCAAATTGCCCGGGCCGAAACGACCGGGGCTGGGTGATTGGTGAGATTATGTAGCCGGCCGCGTTGGCATTATCTCGCGAAGCCGCCCGTGCTGTGTCACCCTGACCTTGAGTGGGTAACCCGGTCTGTCTGTGGCCCATGGTCTGTTCCCTGCTAGTCCTCGAACACGCAGCTGTCCGTCAGGGTTATAATTTGGCCCGACCTCCCCTGACAGAGGACTTTAGCCCAGATTTAGTTGCAGTGTCCACTGCTACCTTTCCAATTAGCCCAATGAAAAGACACAAAAAAACCTCACCTCCCTTCACACATATGTATCAGAGGAATACAATCTGAAGAAATTAATAAATCTGTACAGTGCTGCTTTGTAAATGGGAGTTTTGCATTTATCTATGTCACAAACAGGTAATTACTAATTAGAGGGAAGCTTGAATGAAACTATGCATGATGTAGCCTCTCTTCTTGAGGGTTACGGTTTGAAATGTACACCGCGATGGTTTATTTGTGGCTAAGAGTGGAAGGGCAGGCCAATTACTGTTGATGAGGGAGCGCTGGGGAATTCACCCAGATTTTCCTCCCGGTTAAATCAGATGTGTTTCCTGTGATGCAGGCCGCGTGATAAAGGTCGTGTCTGGAACGGCGCCCTTTTTTATATCAAAGCCTGGCGCGCTGTGGGGTGGTTTGCCGGAAACCGGCGACTGGCTTGCATCGAACCGGCGGAATCTGGCTTTAAGGTTTTTCAAAGCCGACGCCTCGTCAGAGACACCGTTTCCCACTACGCGTCAGCGCGGTTTAAATGTCAAGATGGCAATCGATAGGGAAAAAAGGTCACGGGGACATTATTTCCTAATTGGGTTCTGAGGGCATAGCAAAATAAAATTTATTCCCTAAAAAAATAAGAAGTGTGTCACATTGACAGATTTGGTGCATTCAGAGCCCTGGGCACAAACTTCTGCACCCCCCCCCCAAAAAAAATATAAAAACCTGGGGTAAACTATATGCCCTACATTAAGCAATATCAAAGTTCATCCCCCCTCCCCCCCAAAACACACAGAGCGGTCCCTTAAGACAGAGCACCAGAAAACGCTAATGCATAGTAATCGAATTAAACCTGCCCTCATGTTCCACGTTATCCAGCCATAACCCAATAAGTAGCGGGTCTAAAATAGCCTGTTAGCTGTATTTTAAGCAGGTATGCTCATTTGTACACACGTCTCGCATAACTTGCAGCCAGAATAGTCCATTATCATCATCTGTGCTCCGCATTAAAGTATCAAGTTGTTTTTTTTGGTCAGCTTATCAGCTGCAGGTTGCTTACAGCTTCAAATGAAGAAAACCATTTACGTTCTAAACCTATTATTGCCCTCTAGAATGCCCTCTGTTTAATAGCTCATATTCGATACCCATCAGGGTGACTGCGGCAACATAAAATGATGCCAATTAGTTTTTTTTTTTTAATTATTTTTCTGCAGACCGACATGGTTCATTGCTGGAAAGAGTAGATTTTTCCCAGAATTTGGTGGATTAACGTCTCGTTAATTAAGGAGACGCTTAACCAACGCAACATAGATTTTTTTGTAAAAGCAGAGTCAGACAATCCCTGGAAGAATTGGAGGTCTTGCTGGTCATTCTACAATCTACAAGCATAGCACCCTGACCTGCTGAGCCAGGCCACTGCCCCCATAGCTATGCACAGTCCCCGATTTATTTAAAATTCTTCATCAGAGACCTTTCGTTGGAAGATTTTGGACCTACAGTCTTGTACTGCTGCAATAAATGTTGACAAAAATGACACACATGGATTACATGAAGGTTACATGTGATTACTTGTCTTCCTGGTAAAGCTATATTTAGCTATATTTTGGCAGAGCGGTAATATATAGTTTATGTATCTTACACATATATTAGATGTTTCCCATGTGTACACTGCTCTTGGTGTTCATTCTTTAAATGATCACACATCAACAGGCCCCTCAAAGCTCAGATTGTGGCAAAAAGTCCAACACGGAGCATCAAAGGATTTGCTTTGAATTGTATGTGGTCTGTTGCTACCAGACTGGAGAAGTCATATTAGATAACATCACGTTTTTTTCGAGCCATTTATATGGAAATCCAGATCCATCTTCTCATTCATCTTTGTAGTTTTGATTTAGTCACTTTAACATTAAAGCGCTTTATTTATGTGGCGTTTCCATTACTTTCAGCACCGCCCTGTATGTGCAGTGTAAACACTATCCAGTGAAGTCTGAGCCGGGTGGCAGAATCCCAACATCCATGAATTGAAAGCAGTATAGTTCCCAGTAACTGCCGGCATCGGTATGGGTGAGAGGGATCTGTGTCTTTGTCAGGCGTCGGGTCCATCGCTGCGTAATTTACTTGGTCGTTTTTTCCAAGAACAGAGTTGACACACTTGATGAGGTATTAATCAAAACATTGCCCTCGGCCGACAGGAGGGTACTGCAATTTCCCCCGAACGCACCTGTGCAGAGTGAACACGCTGGCCATTATACTGGCGTGCATTTCCACGATTAGCAGAGTGGTACGGGGCTGCTGTCTCATCTTACCCCCGGATGGAGGCAAAGGTCAAAATTCCGGGGGGGGGGGGAGGGGTCGTTTTTGCGTGACTCCAATTTAACGAGGAAGCCGAGGTCTTCTTGTTAATTTAGCAGATAAACAGAATTACGTTATGTTTACTGCCGTGAGCAATGTATTTTTCACTTCCACAAGATAATCTTTTGTGTCATGTCTACCTAGTGAGGGAAGAGCAAAAATAATTATATTTACTAAATAGCTTTCTCAGTGGACTTACGCCATATGACAGGCGATTGATAATTGGCTGTAATTGGCTGTTTTGTGTAATTAGTTTTTTAGATCATTTTTAAGCGACCTGAAGATTTTTTCAGACATTTCAGGAATTGCTATTTTGACATTGCAAAGATGTGCAGCCCCATTTATGTACTCAGCTTTGTTTTTTGGGGCGGGGGGTTGTGTTTTGGGGTTGATCCATCACCCTGACCTTTTCAGAGTGTCTGGTTGGGGACTCCGCTATTCTGCTGAGGCCAGGGTGTGAGCCTAGACCCGTGACACCAAAGCACCAGGCCTGTGCATGTGAAATGATAGAATAATTGATTTAATTGACAGAGGTGTCAATGATGAGTGGATGTTTTTTAATAGTTTTGTATTTTAATTCATCATTACTCAAAATTGCACGGTGGCACCCATTTCATGGTGGCCATGTGGGGCACGGTACACAAATATTTGTGTACGTGTATCCTTTTTTGGTGAGATCACAATAAAGAATCTTGAATTAGAGGCATCCCCATTGACTCTTTCGGTATCCTGATCTGATTCATTCAATATTCATATCTGCCAATCCCATTCAGATCTTGTTCTAAAAATTTAAATATGCATATACATATAGTAGACATGCATGTGCGTGTGAACGGTGTGTGAGTGTGCCCAGTGATGGGCTGGCGCCCCATCGTGGGTTGTTTCCTGTCTTGCGCCCGCAGCCTCCGGGATAGGCTCCGGACCCCCTGCGACTCCACATGGGATAAGCGGTTACAGAAGATGGATGGATGGATGGATGGATATAGTAGACGTCAGTGCACTGTTTGTCTGAGATAGTCTTGCGGATTTACAGCATTCTTCCTTATGATGTGTCTGCAAGTGCCTTTCATTGTATTAAATGACCCTCTGTTGCCGCTGATGATCTCATTGTCAACACCGCAGGTAACTGTTGGGCTATGTTGAGTTTCCAACTTAAAGTACTTCCATACAGTTGACATCTCCATAGTTTGTAATTTCAAGCCATGTGCCTCAGGCTTACTGCAGCATGTGATGGAACCTTACAATCTGCACAACTGACATAAACTGGGCGGACACGGGAAATTAAATAGATTGGACTTTATTTTGGGTTGTGGTAGCTGATACTGATCGATTAAAAAATGCATGGATCGGCCCCGATTCTGCGCTTTGATATTGGCCGGGAACATCACTGTCTTGAATCAAACCAACTCAGAAGCCGACGGTGGCACACATCAGGGGAACCACAAGGCCAAAGTGAGGACCTGCAGGATAAAAGCAGACAGCGTGGAGAAATAGGCACACATCCAAAAAAAAGAAAAGTATAAATATAAATTGTTTTTTACACGCATTTAGCCTATAGTCCACTCTCAGCTTATCTGGCTTTTATTGTCAGTCAAAGCTGTATAGCTGTCATGTTGGATAATGCTGAGTATTCTCTTTGGCTTCTGTTTCTCCACCACCCTCCATACTGGGATATGCTAATGCGGTTTTTGCCGGCTGGCTTTTTCTTGTTGTCTTTCGTGGGGGGGGGCAGCTTTCACTGTTCTGGAAAACACCATCCCTCGTTAGTCAACAAGCGGGGGCAGAATATAATGTCATATATATATATAATATATATATAATGTCATCCCCTGGGGCACTGATGGATACACATCCATCTATACTAACTACTAATCCTGGATGGGGTCATAAGCCAGGAGGTCATCCATGAAACATGTGGCACAGAACAGGTGTACCCTTGATGGGATGCCAGTCCACTTTGTCACACATGCCCAGCACTTCAGAAACATAAACCTACCTAGTGAAATTAGCTTGGAGTGCTATGGGTAATCCTCCACGAATACAGGTAGAATGTGTGAACTCCAAAAATGCAGCCTATGTTGGGATTTGAGCCCGCCACGCATGATTTGGGCTACATCTTATAGCCACTTTGCTACTGGGTCGATAGTTTCACGCTCATGGGAGTTTTACTTACACAAAAATGTTCTGAGGGCAAAAAGAAAAATGATTGGTTTGGAGAGAGAACCTCAGATGTCTTGGTCCCGCCTTCTTTAGTTGCATGGACCCACATCCTCTACAATCTGATTGGTTATCTCTCTGAACCAATCATTTTTCATTCAGCTCTCAGCACATTTTAGTGTAAAAACGCAAGCTGGTTTCACAGATTCAGCTGGGTGGTCGTGCTTTTGTAGATGAAGGAGCCATAGCAATGCTGAAGCAGGCCGGATTCTGCTTGAGAAAGGCGTTATAATAGAGGTGGTCTTGCTTAGCGTGTCTACGGCAGGTGAACCAAAGCATATGCTGACGCCGCCGGCTGCCTGGTGGGGGCCCCGCTGTTCTGCATCGTTTTTCTTGCACCTCTCATGATTTTCACCTCTTGTTCGCAAATTGCTTTTCAAGCGCATGCCGAAAGAGCCGCGTCGAGCCGGGATGTGATGATGAGCCTTAAGATTTTCAAGGAGACGCCACGAGAAAAATGAGCGGAGATAGAGGGCGGAAGGATTTTATTTTATTTATATATACAAACCGATCAAGCCACAATCACGGGCTGTTGCCGTATCCTAAGATTTTGTATTAAGGGTTGACCAAGCATAATATGGTAGTGGTATGTGGTTCAGCGGGTTACAATGGTTGCTGGTTCAGATCCCAGGGTCAACAGAGTAATTTCACTTTTGGGTTCTTAAGCAGGACCCTTCACTCCCCTATTGCTCCAGGGACCGTCTGACCCCGCTCTTTCAATTGTATGTCGCTTTGGATAAAAGCATCTGCCAAATAATTTAAACGTAAATAACATCTTTATTTCCCTCAAATGTTACCATGCTACCAAAATTGCCAGGCTACAGATCCCCAATTAAGAAGAAAAAAATAAAAAATTAAGCATACTTCCCGCCAGTGATCCTTCGCTCTGGAATGGTTGAGTACTGAATTCCCTGTAATTAATTACATGTGCCATTATCATAGGCTGTGAGGTAAGAGCTACATCTGCATAATGTCCTTTCTGGTTTATTTCGGCACAAACACGTGTCAGTAATAGAAGGACTTGGGTGCTTCAGGCCGTGACGCTCTGTGTTTCCGGTCTCTGCCGTTGTCAGGTTTGCGATGTCCCTTATCAGTGGGTTTTAATTCGCTCAGCGGTGCTTTTCGCGGTGTTTTGCATTAATCATCTGAGGACAGGAGAGCGGTAGAGAATGATCAGAGCTCATGCGCACTGAAGCAGCAGTTATGAGCAGTTTTTAAGTTGTTCTGAACGGGGTATGTTCTGCCTTGAGATATTTTTAATACGTTTGAATAATGATTGCTCTTTCAGGAAGTGATTTACCAGTTTAAATTTATAAATCCATTTCCTATTTGCTTCTGCTGTGCACGGTCATAGTAAGATGTATAAATGACCAGAGAGAATTATTATCTATTTCAAGAAATTCTAAAAAAAAACATCTATGCAGTCTTCTCACATATGTTGAAGATGTAAGTAGGAGGTCCAAAATATTTAATCATTTGTTCTACAGTTCTATGTTGTCTTTCACTTTAAGGGAACTGTTTACTTCTTTTGTGATTAGGGATTACTAATCATTTAAAGCCCAATTAAAGGATTACTTTCATTCCGCTGTATAAGGAAGTGAGACAGCTGCCGGCTGAATTATGGAACAGATAGCAGATTTGCAAGAAGAGTGGTGTTTATCATGTTACTTATTATGTTATTTGTCGTTCTAGCCTGTGCGGGGTACGTGCGCCCGCCTGTGTGTGGGTGTAGCCCCAGTATGTGTGGGTTTTCGAAATGAATTACACCCACAGCAGACTGCAATTATTTTTTCACACTTATAATGAAACCTTAGATAAACCGTGGATGCCGCGGCAGGTCTTTGTATGTGTGTGTGTGTGTGTGTGTTTGTGTTTGTGTTTGTTTGTGTGCATGCGCGCGTGTGTGTGTTCTGCCCCTGGGCTCTGCACTGCAAGCGGGACACGCTGAGTCGCACGGCCAGCTTCCACGCGGCCAGCTAAAGGGAGTTATCCATCCAGTAGGATATCTCCTCTGCGCCGTCATGGTTGGTAAACGTTCGGGTTACAGAAGCTGCTCTGTGGCTGGGGAAATGCGGGCGAGGCATGCACATTCAGCTATCAGCAGGCACGCTAAAAATGTCTCAGTACGGCGCTACCCGGTGTCACGTTAGCCTTCTTATCACGTGTGACATCAAAGTCATTAAAGACCCGAAACTTGCGATCGGAGAGTTTTTCCTCTACTCCACTCCCCCTCCCTCTGTCTCTGTCTCTCACTCAGTGAATACTTCCTTCAAAGCTTCTACAGAGAGCGAGCGTGTAATACCACGTTTTGGGCATGTCTTTGAAGCCCCCCCCACTGACAGGCACTGTGCCGGCGGGCGTGCAATGCTAAAGCATTTGGAACCTCAGCGCTGCGAAGGGAGTTACTAGGAACGTGCCCCCACCCCCTCGCGAAGAAGGCACAATCGATGCATTTTAACTTGTGATCTGCCAGATAGCAGCGTAGAATGGGGCAGAATACTATGCCACCCCCCCCCTTCCCAGCAGATCCGCACTATGAAGGAGAAGAGCTGTGGAACAATGGAGCTGGATCCCCTTTTAAAGAGGTCACATGACATCATGCTGGGCTGGATCGATCAGGCTTGTCCCCAGGACTGAGGTTCATGCTGGCACTCGGGCGACCTGCAGGAGTCACTGGCATGTTAAGCTTCGACTGCCAAAAATCGCATGCCTTTTAAAAGCTCCCAAATCAGAGGGTTACTTCCGTTTCGTTTATTCCAATATTCCAATATGATTGAATTCGCGAAACGCCTATGTCCAGCCAGCGCAGTATAGCAAATCCCGGTTTTGTCTTTGCCAGACCTTAATTGCTTTCATTAAAATGCGGCCTTAGTTTTGCCGCTTGTCTCCTGCTTGAATAGTTAAGGTGATGGAAGCGAGCGTCGCTCCTGCTGGACGCTTATTATCTAGATAAATGCAGCAAGAGAAATCAGACTGAGCCTTTGAAGTGAGGATTGGTGCGGGGGGAGGGGGGGGGGGCAGTGGGACCTTCGTATCAGAAACAAACATGTTCAAAGGTGTTCTTTGAACTTAATCCATTTACCAAAGCACAATCAAGCTTTTGAGTTTTCAGGGCAAATGAGATAAGACCTGCAAACACGGGTGTCAGGCTCAGAGATGAGGAGAAACCGACTGTGGCAATTGGCTGGGAAGGCCACCCCACCCGCCCACCCCCTCCGCAAATCTGCAGATG
>JAAGVU020000113.1:5273790-5293329 GCA_011763525.2 Mormyrus iriodes
AGCGAGGAAAAGCCAAATAGAATTAAGTGGTCTTATTAAAAAATATCCCAGGAGAAAAGGAATGAGGACGCACCGTGACTTCTGTTGGTGGAGTTATTGCTGTGTGTGCCCTCAGACCTCAGGAGTCCGTGCTTTGAATTCGGTGTAACTGTGTGTGTGTGTGTGTGTGTGTGTGTGTGTGTGTGTGTGTGTGTATGCATACGTGCGGAGTTTGCATTTTTTCCCCATGTGAAATTTTTCCAGTTGGTCTCCACGAAATTGGCTGGCATCCCATCCAGGGTCTCCCCTAACTTCTGCTTCCTGGGATGGGCTCCAGGCTCACTGCGACCCTGTACTACAGGAGTACCCAACCCGTCAACCCATGAGATGATTTGTTTATAATGCTTTATTTCTTTGGTGGCTACCGGTCAATCGCGACGGCAAAATTTACCAAAGGGGACCACTCCCCCTGGCAGCAAAATACACCAAAGGGGACCACTCCCCCGGGCAGCAAAATATACTGTCGTGATTCGGTAGCTCGTCATGGAATATTTCTTGTAAAAGTAGCTGTCACAGTAAAAAAGGTTGGGCACCCCTGCTGTACTGGATAAGTGACTGGAAGGTGGAGAGATGAAAATAACCAATACCAAATAAAGCTCGGAAAAGTTGACGGCACACCCCATCTTCTCCCAGAACTGGTTCTTCTGAGCACCTAGCATAAGGTTGGGCTGTTTCCCCAATGGGATGAATGAAGTATCTCCATTCTATGTTCCCCTGGTATTTTGCTCAAAGTGCCTTCTCATTGGTCCTTACACATTTGTGTCGGAGCCAATCCAATTCGGTAACCAATCATGGAGCGACGTAATTTTCTCCACGGTGGCTGACGGATACCAGGACGTCTCATCTAGCAACACGTGTGACCGGGGGCTCATTCACCTGAGTGCCTGTGGCGGGAGGGGGGTGTCAGGGGGATGAATAAAGAAAGGGAGAGATCACAGGCTTAGCAGTCTATGAGATCGCTACTCTCATAAAGAAAGGGAAATAAAATGAGAGGGCAGATAGAAAGAAGAATGTAAATTGACGGGAAACAATACGGCAGCAAACACACCCACGGATGCCTGGGAGGACATGCGTGTCGCCCGTAGAACCCCCAGCCTCTCTCTCTCTCCCCCGTACTTCCACTCTCCATGTGTGTAGGAGCGCCAGGGCGCCATGTTAGGCTGGGGAAGAAAAACAAGTGGGAACTGCATTGGTGGAGTTTATATCATGCTGTAAGCTACAGTCTTTAAAGAACCTGTAAGACTGATGATTACTACAAATAGAGGTTACAGTTTAGTTTTTCAGTTTGGGGGACATAGCATGCAGATTCTTCATCCTATTGGGGAGACTGCCCATTCACTTATTACACAGGTAAGAGCAAGTTTGAGGGTCAGAGGATAGGGTCCTTTGAGCTGAGGGTTAAGGGCCTTCCTCAAGAGTCCAATGCCCTAGCCATCAGTCTATTGACCCTGGAACTCAAACCAGTGATGTTCTGATTATGGGCACAAAGTCGTACCCTGCTGAGCCATATGCCACCCCATGTAAAGAGGCCTGTGGCTTTGCACCTCAAACCTCAGGATTAAGGAGCCAGCCCCTTTACCCGCTACATTTCTTTACTATGCTAACTTGGCACAGGTAGTCGTGCACCTCCCAGGCTGTGGGTTTCAGTCTTGCCCCATGTGTATGTGCTGAGTTACTGTGTACTTCCTCGATTTACATGGGATTTCTCCCGTAGTCCAAAGACATGTAGCTTAAGCTAAGTTTGTCTCACTAAATTGCTCTTTGAGTTCTTGGCCTGTGAGCAGCATCCCCTGTAGGGTATATCCCCTGCCTCCCATCCTGGGATCGGCTGTTAGCAGTCTTGGGAAAATCAAAGAATACTCTTTAAAAAAGTGGCATAACGGTGGAATTCGCACCCAACTTGTCGACGAAAGGCCCGCTTAGACTTTGGGGAATGTTCTGCTTGTAGGAATTAATTTGCTTTCAGCTCCACAAATGGGGTTATGTTGAGGCTTGGCCTTGTAAGCATGAAGGAAATGAGACAGGAGATCATAACAGAGGACATTCTCCCCAACGGGAGGGACTCCAGTGGCATGACATTTTGACAGAAGATGCATGAGGTTTAAAAAAATGAATAAATTTGTAAATAAATGAATATAAACAGAAGGAGACAGCTTGGTTTATCGTGTGAGGGCTGTATCCTCATCAGCATGGATTGGCAGTGTTCTGAGAGAGAGAGAGAGAGTAAAGAAAGTGAGGTGTGCCATTGTAATCTTCTGTCACATGCATCCATTCTGATCCGTCGGACCTGCTGGCGAGGATCCGACAAGGTGTGCATATATTTAACGTCAACTCAGATTAAGCGAATGAACTGAAGATGGCCGCAAACTCATCCGGTTTAATTTCGGGACAAAGAGGCAGAAGCTGAGCACCCTCTTCCCTTTTTGTGAGGCTCCTGTAGTCTGGAGAGGGTGAGCTAAGGTCTCCTTCAATGGCTGTCCACAAGATGAACCCCATACTTGGGTTAAACGTAAAGGCACTTCACCGGAGAGTCATTGTTCGACCCACAGCCCCCCCCCCCCGGTGACTAATCAGATCAGCATGACAAAACAGGCATGAATTAACTGTGATGTTACTTGACACTTTGAAACTCCAATTTATTAATAATACATGCATGGCTTATTGACTAAGAATTAAATCTTTACCTGAGGCTCAGTACATTTTCTTTTGTTTTTTTTTTTAACTTTTGTCAGCTTCTTGAAACACTTATTGTTCACATCTTGTCATCAATAGTTTTTACATGGGCAAATATCAAGGCTTTATGCTGCCAAATGAAATCGAATTATGCCAGAGATTATTTCCTTCAGCCATGTCTAGAGAATGTGTCCTGCTTCCAAATATATGAGCTACATCTGCAGATAAGAAGCATCTTTAATGCATGGGGACTAGGGTCCGTGTTTCTCCCCGGGGTGATATGCAGGGTGACTTGAAACGGGTCAGCGGCACTTTTTTTGCTTGCTAATCACTTTACTTTCCACAAATGTTACCAGTTTCCTGACACACGGGGTGTCATGCTTGCTCGAAATACCGCAGGAAAGTGTTGACGATCCAAGTACACGCTCTAACATCCAATATGTGCCATCCCATGTGAGGACAGAGGGTTCCGCACATGATTCCTCACTGCCACATGACATCTGGACAGACATGCTTATGGTTTTTTTTTCTCCTTTATTCCAGTAAAGCTACAAAACACCACTATGCTTAATTTCACCCATGAATGGCAAGAATACAGACAGCTTTCAGCTTATGTAAATCTGATTCACGTAAATCTGACTTACGCAAAAATATCCGAGATACATAGAGTTAAGGAAGCGTTAACACAAAAATGTGACATATGCCTGTAAGTCAATGTACTCTTTTCATTTACTTATGTAATATGTATTATCTGTCTTTTTGCCGATAGGTTGTCTTGAATGGTATGAATAGGTGAAGCCGACTTTTGACTTACATATGGGGTTGTGGAACGGTCTTACTTACGTCAGTCGAGAACTACCTGTGATTGTATTTCTCGAAAAGCGAAGATATTTCTGTGCCAGTGAAACGGTGGCTTGGGTGCACTATCTGGGTATGAGCGTGGATAATGGTAGTTTTGGTTTGCAGAAAGGGGGTTCCATTGTGTAGAATTTTTCAGGGGCCCAGTTAGGTGTTTGTGCAGGCCAGGATACCAGCTTCACTTCAGATCCTGAGCAGACTTTGCTGTCGTCCTTTCCAGGACGCCCTTGTTAGATCTGTATCCCTTAAGCAGATATAGTGCGTATATAAATCAGTGTAATGGATTCAAATAGCGAGCGAGTGTGGGAGCGAGACGGGTCACAGACCGGTCCCCCACTGACCATTAACCCAGCAGACCTGCACCGTCCGTAGCTAAATTGATAAAGCGGTCTCCGGGAGACCATCGCCAATTACCCTTTAGCTGCAAATTAGCATCAATGTTAATAAGCCGGCTTCGCCATCAGGGGTGTTAACAGTTGTCCTTTTTCCACCATCCCGTTAGGCTGCGGGGCTGTCAATTTGGGGGTGGGCGGGGGTGCACTACAGAGCCATCCAGAGGGCAGATCAGTTGCCAAATGAAATCCACCAGTGCAGAATCCCTCTTTTTCACCTGGAGGAGATGCTTTGTGTGTTCTCGAAAACATTTGGCTACACATGTGCATGGGAGCACGGCCCTGATGAATAAATTTTAAACCCCACTCCTTCCCCCCATAAGTATAATTCTACATCTATTTGTGTGCCCCCCTCTCATGCTTGCCCCCCCCCAGCACCCACGTAATTGAACATGCCAAGAGACAGGCAGTGCCCTAGTCTCGGATTACCCGCTCGCTCCCCTCCCCGGGGCCTCTCAGCTGATGGTTCGCCCCCTTGCAATCCTCCTCTGTGCTGTCCACTGAGCATTTCTGACAAAGCCCTCCAGGGCTTCTTTCTCTCTTTTTTTTGAGGGGGGGGAGGATAATCATAATTAATGAAAACGGGATGTGCTTTTGTTTTTAATAATGAGAATTCTGGATCGATTGTCACGAGCGGATCCACGCTTTCGTTCAGTTCGATTGTCAGCCAGGAAGAATCCGTGCCGTTTCGGCTTACACGTGTCTCTGTCCGATTTGATTCTGCGTGGATTCTTTATTTATCGATCATGGGCTATTGTGTGCTTTTTGAGTCTGCTGTGTTCTGCATCAGTGTGTTAATCAACAAGTCTGTCTTGGACTGTGATTTCAGGGCAGATAAAGCAGAAATACCCAACCGCCCGATGTTACCGCTCATTCCCTGACCCGTAGAATTATGTTAGCAATTGAGTGCTGTGTCTACCAGCTACCATCACAAAAGGGGCAAAAAAGCAAGTCGTTCTATGGGGAAGGGTAGTTCTGATTGGTTGTCTGTTTCCCAGAGGCGTGGCTACAGATTGTCTGCCCACCCAACAGTGACAGACTAAGTTCAATCAATCACTAGTGATTCAGAAGAATGGTTCTGGACCCCCCTATGCCCGGTCTCCACTCTGCCCCCCAGTTGACAACCCTCCAAGACCTCTGGAACAATTCGACCCAAATTCACACCCCAGGATAGTACCATCATTGCTCATTCCTGTTTTTTTTCCCCCTCCTTATAGAGGTGTGTCCTTCAGGGAGGGGTAAGTATTAAAACATTACAGGCTTCTGGGTTGTACACCATGAAATGAGTCTCAGCGAGCTCCTCTGTCCTGGCCTGATTAGACGGTTAGCAGCTAATGCGCGCTAACTTCCCTCCGTCGAGCGATGAAGCCCTTGGCCTGTTATCAGGCCCAGCATATGTAAGGGGGTTAGGTGCCCCAGCCTTGCCGCAGAGGCCCCCATTGATTTTGCAAACTGTTCCTTGGCATCCAACCGTGGGAGATTATCCTCGTGATCGGCAATCCACGTGCATGGCGGCGCACCGGTGTATAAATCTCCACCGGAGCTGCTTTCGGTCGTTTGTCCAGCGTCCAGTCGTTTATCCACTGTCGCCACAGATAAGGGTGCAGAAGACGATACTGTCATGCCAGAGGGGGGCACAAGGGCGCCCGCTTTGAGGCACAACCTCCACTGGCCCGTAGGTGAGCTCGTCGACACAAAATTAAACTCTGAACGCCAGTTGCCATCGATCACGGTGTCCTTGGCAAAACATTCGTGTGAGTGCCGATTAGCGTGTTAGCATCTGGCCCTCTTGAGCGATTAGCTTAGCATAATTGTGTCCTGGCTTTTCAGCGTTGGTGCTAATTTTTAAGCAGGTTCCTCTTTGCCGTTTATTAGTGCCCCATAGCATTTTATTTTGACATTTAGAGATTGTTATTATCCTGTCACCTTTGCTTGCGGTTGGCGAGCACCATCGCTTATGTTTATTAAAAACTAATTGCACTTTGAGATTGGAGTATTTATGCGGCACCAATCCATCGTGGGGCAATGCGTCATAGACACACACACACACACACACACACCACCAAAGTGACACACATTCGCCACTGCATGTGGAAGAGTCACAGAATTCACTACACATATTACCGCTAGATGTGTTAAGAAGGATCCATGGCACAACCGCACAGTTTGAAGCCATAATTCAAGTTTCAAATTTTTATTGTAACATATTCCATGGAATACAGTGAAATTCTTATTCTACAGATGCAGGGGAGGGGACAGGTGCATGGGGGGACAATAGGACAGATGATTTCAGGACAAACAACAGCATGGTAAGAGACAAGACAAAAGATGAAATATAGGAAGTGAAAAATTTGGCAAAAGCTGAGGCTTAGCTTATAGTAAATATGTGCTTAATTGATGATGCATCAGACAGGAATGAGCAGAGAGTCAGAGAGGTGGTACAGCTTGGACCTGCAGTTTCAACGCCGTGAGACCGTGACCCGCCGAGGCGTCGGCTCATCTAGAGATGGTGCTTTGCAAACACACTGCTGATATGAGCTCTCTGTTTATTGTTATAGCCAAAGGGAAAGCTGTTTGCTCTGTGCTCCAGTGTGGTCAAAGATAAAAATGAGTGGCTACCTTGCAAAGTATTTTAAACTATCAAGTGTGTAGCTACAAAAACATCTCAAGGTGATAAGGAGCATTGTACTGAAGCTTCAGTTTCATTTTAAAATGGAATGTCGAAATAAAACCTGATACAATATTCAAGGTCAGTGTTTCCCAATCTAGTCCTCGGGGACCCACAGACAGTCCCTGTTTTTGCTCCTTCCCAGCTCCCGGTAGGGAGCAAAAATGTGGACTGTTTGGCAGGGAGCTCGGAGGGAGCAAAAACATGGACCAGCTATGGGTACCTGAGGACTAGATTGGGAAACACTGCTCTAGGTTAAAATAAACAGAAGGTGCCCATATGAAACAATGAGAACAAATCGAGTTGTGGGTGAGCATGACCCCTGCATTGAAAACTCAGTCGCTTTTTCCTGACACAAGAACAAACAACAGGTTGGAGGTAAAATTTAATTCACCCATCTATCCTCTAACCACTTATTCTGGTTATTTACTTCTGCATATTTAGCTGAAGCTTTTATCCAAAGCGATGTACGAGCAAGGCGAATAGCATATTGCAAACATTCATGCAGTCAAGTTGTTAAATAGGCATAAGTACAGCTAGCCTGAGCTTCCAGCGAACGCCCAGGTACAAGGGTAGGCAGTACTGGAGCAGGAGCTATACAGCAACTACATATCTATTAACAAAGTAAAAACCTATTAAAACTAATCAAGAGCCAATAAGTGAAACATAAGAATATTCAAAGAACAATTTGGTTGTTTTTTACTTACAGTAAAACCCCGTGGCCAATTTAGTGGAGCCTACTAGCCTGAATGCAGGTCTTTGTATGGAAGAGAAAACCCATATGACTTGGGGAGAATGTCCAAACCCAACTGCTGAGCAATGGTGAGACTCAAACCACCAGCCCTGGAGGTGTGAGCTAAGTGCCATCCACTGAACCGCCCTAAAGTGCAGGTCAATTCAATTTTTTTTTCTATATAGTGCCTTTTCTGAAACGCTTGCCCCAAAGCGCTTAACCTAGAATCAAACAAGAGTGGTACTCGCACAGCAGCTGACAAACCGTGGTTTTGGGTAACAGTAGTGTAATTGGATGGGCAATGCCACAGCTTTGGATTAGTGCATCACTCTCCTCCCCAGGGCCTGACGTCTGACGTCTCACATTCTTTGAGTCCTCGATTCACTGTGGAGCATTAAAAAATGTAATTTTAATTGATCTTACTCACATTGTGGGAGAACAAAACTCTGTAGCTCGATGTAGGGAACCTCTGG
The DNA here is from genome assembly GCA_011763525.2 of Mormyrus iriodes. NCBI lineage: Eukaryota > Metazoa > Chordata > Actinopteri > Osteoglossiformes > Mormyridae > Mormyrus > Mormyrus iriodes. Next base: position 5,281,627 of record JAAGVU020000113.1, read on the forward strand.
GAGACGAAGGTCAATTGACCACCCAGCCCTTGTTGGCCACTGCTGACCATAACGAGGTGAGAAGGTAGAGTGCCGTTTATGTATCGCCATCTTCTTCCATTCAGTTGGAAGGTCAGCACTCTGCATCTGTCTTCTGCAGACCAGTATTCACTCCCAGAAGCATTCAAGGATTCCAAAGCCCCAATTGTTGTTTGTACATGCACATTAATTAATTAATTGAGGTGTTCTTTAGCCGTACGAGGTGGGGTAGTGGTTGAGTCAAAAAAAAAACATTGGTGTTTTGATTGGTTGCTGTCAATACTGGATTGACTTTAGCGGAGGTTTTCAAATGTCTTAGCTGACACCCGTTGACAGACACAATATCTTAGTTTCACAGCAACATGAAGAACATTTGAACCTCATTTTCTTAGACTAGCTAAAACTTTTGCACAGTACTGTATAACGATAAATGATAATAAATACCAAATAATTAATAACACAATAGAGAGGACAAATAACATAAAATTTTATCAGTATACATGCAATATATATACAATATATACTATAAGATGAAAGTAGGACTACAAGGTGCTGAGGTTTAAAGCGTCAGTGGTTAATAAATAAAGGACAGTGTTAATTTATCAGTGTGTATTCAATGGTCTTATTACAAACGATTCTTATTGCTGAGACATTCCAGATGCCAGTGAGCTGCTCTTTATGTGCGTGGTATTGTAACTGTCCCGTTTTAGTTGTGTACCCCATCGTGCTGTGAGCTGAATGATCTGCTGATCACCTCTGGGTTAGTTATTTCATTCCACCGTAGCCAAGCGGACGCCTGTGGGGCAGGGAGACCCCCCCCCCCCCCCACCTGATGGGCCATACGGGGCAAACAGGTGATACATTATTGTGTGCTCACCACTTCACTGCAGAGGCACCACCACCGGCAATTTCCATAAAGCAATAATGTACAATATAACTTTTGAGAGATTGTCCCTCCCCCCCCCCCCTTGTTCTTGTATTATAATGCGCTTGCCTTGCTGTTGCTTGGAGTGACTTCTTCACCCCTCACTTAGGGTACAAAATAAACAAAGGTTTTTTTCTGTTATAAAAATGGGGAGAAAATTCCAATATGTCACAAAATGGCATGGCGCAAGAAATGAAATGCAATCATTTTTACTCTATAAGTTAGATTCAATTTAAAATGAGAGTTCGCCTGGTTGTTCCACCATCTGGCGTTACTTTACTAATTTACTGGTATTTACTAATACATAAAAATAGAACAGCAAGAAGGACAGGAACTTTAAAAAGAGACCTTTAGCGGAAATGACTGCCTGCAGAGCTGAGGGAGGGGAATGATTTTGTGTCCATCTCAAGACAGATTGCTTTTCCAAGGAACGGATCGATAGCTGGTACCCCCTATTTCCAGGAGCCAGGATGGGCACAGAAGAATAAGTAGTTGAGGGTTTAGGTGGGGTGCGGTGATCCTATACTTTCTAGGGACAAAGCAGAAGTGGGCAGAATTTTGTACAGTAAGGAAAGGTTGACCTGGTCCTCCTCTGCTGAAGGTGTAGTAGATAGAATACCACGGCATTCTGCAGCTAGACCTCAGGCTGGATTATCTGGAAGTGGAATTTGCATTTAATTAGCAGACGATTTTATCCAAAATGACATACGCTTGGGGGTTAAGGGCCCTGCTCAAGGACCCAAGAGCACCATCACTCTGCTAACCCTGGAATCTAGCTACCTTCTGATCACAGAGACAGCATCCGAATCTGTTGAGTTGTAACCCCCCCCCCCCGCTGTAGGCCCCAGCAATAATTGTACTTACAGCTTTTGGTTTATGAGACCAGTGCAGTAACCACTGAGCTATGGAGCCTGAGATGGAGCACCACTTCGCCACTGGGCACCTAAAGGTAGCCTTTTACACCCTGCATTTTAGATATTTCTGTATGTAGCCAGTTGGACTGATTTAAAAGGAGATGGAGAATTTGGAAATGGAGTACAGCCCTTTATTTTACCTAGCCAGTGTTCATTTTAGGTTCATTAACTGGTGAGGCCCTGTCATCTCTGAGTTAGGTCAATATCCCTCAGGATTTAAGGATTCTTGCTTAGAGTTTAGGATTTTTTTGGATTTCTCTGACATCCTGCAGTTTGAATCCCACATAAAACCCACTCACACTGTATAAATAAGTCTTCCTTACGTAGGATTTATACGTAGGCTCACTTCGGATTTGATAACGAGACCTCCTGTCTGGGCTCCGGTGATTATAGGACATTTTTATCATTCTACTTGTATCCTAACGCTTGACTCTGTGCAGGTCCTCTTATTGCAGCCAGCTCAGACGACTCAGAGGTGCGCAGAAGTACAGGGCGCTGGCCGTGAAAGCCACAGAGAAAGACGTCCGCATGCTTTTTAAGATGTGATTCCGCAGTGTCTGATTGATTTCACTTTTTTACTTTTATAAACTCTTCAAGGGCTTGAGGGAGTCATGCTATTTCTTTGGAGTGAAACCAATATTTCCATCTAAGTCCAGATGAAGTGAAGAAAGACTGTTTTCTGTTTTCCTGTTTACTTTACTGAAATAGAGGAGAGTCCAGCCAAAGGCAAAGCAGGAAAATTACAAAACAGGAGACTTTTGTAAAGACATGGGACATGATATCATTTGGGAATATTTTTAATTGCAAAACAAAGATCAGTCCAGTGTCAAAGGAATTAAATTAGTGCCTCCTCTTATTTTATCTCATGACACAGACTTTAATGTTGGGGGGGGGGGTAGGCTCCCACTGCCTACCTCCAGAGATGAGGGTTGAATACCACCCCCGTTCTGGGTGTGTGGAGCTGTGCTGGTCTCCTTCTGCTGTTCAAAGACCTGCAATTCAACTAATTCGAGCTTCTAAATTGCCCATGAGTATGAATGTGTGTGTGCCCTCGATGGGCTAGCATCCCGTCCAGGGTACCCCCCTGCCCTGTGCTGCCTGGGGTGGACTCAACTCATCCCTCTCCTGGATAAGTGGTTAGAGAATAGATTGAAACATTAATGCTAAGCCTGGGCCACACTGAGCTGATTTTTGGCTGTTGAAACCTGTCAGGCTATCGGTGAGTCGGTGACTGCATGTTGGTCCCCATTGGCACTGAATTGTCCGATTGAGCATCGGCGTCGGAGTTGGCTGGTGAAACTGAGCTCTCTGCTCAGGCTGTATATCGACCATCACCTGTACTCATGCTGGTGTGTTCCAGTGCAAATTTACACAACTGACGGGAGTCTGTCGTTTGTTGGTCTTGGTTGATGCTAGTTTTTTTGCCACCGACGTGTGTACCCAAATTTACATACACTGCAACATACCTTTACAAAAAAATCAGTTATGAACAAAGCCTTTAGATTCCATAAGCATGCAAGTGATCATAACGATCTCATGTACTGCATAGTTAAATGAAAAGAATTAAAATAAAAATGCATTAGGAAGCATGATCTGTGCATGGAGAGCTTTCTTCCTGCTTCCCTCCAGAATTACGATGCAGCTTCAGAAGAAGGAGATTTTTTAGAACTTGGGTTCCAACAGAGTATTTTTGAAGTTCTCAGTTTGACAGATAGGTGCCCCGTTCTCCCGCTGCTGTGAGAATCAGACGCCCGTGCCATAGTAATGACCCAGGAGCATCAGGAAACATCTGTGTATTCCACAGGGATGAGATCGGATAGCAGTCAGCTCTTCTGAGAGTGCACAGCTACCAGGAAGCCAAATGGGTGGGTGGCTGATTGGCTGTTTCGTAGCAAAGATCTTGAAGAGTGGTGACCTAGAAGGCACACAGCCGGATGGAAGGGGCTAGAGATGAGTAGCTGTAGTTGGCCACTTATTCATTTTCTACGGGTTTTTTTTTAGTTCTCGGTGTTCTCCATATGTGGTGTGCAACTAAACAATGGGAAAAGACAATCAGCCTGTTGAGGAAATTGGCTAGTTGGGTCATAACAAGATCCCCCTGAGGGATGCCTTTGTTCGGAGGCACTGGGATGCATCTCCCCTTCTGTTTTAGATCCTTCCTTGGTGACTGAACTTTTGGCAGGGAGGAACTTTCGGAGGAAGGCACCTGTAATCCACTGCTGGTGTCCATTGGGTGAAATTTACCTCATTGTTTACAGCATCTGTTTGATCTACTTGTTTTTCTTTTGTTGATAATGTTTTTGTCCTCCTCTCTTTCAGCAGCATCATGTAGCTGGATGTAAACAGACAGACCTACAGACTTTATTAACCTCCAGGTGGATATTATCCCAGTATAGCATTTTTTTAAGTGCCCTGCTCTCCAAATCTTCTATGGCCTTTTTTATCAATTAGAAACGTTGCCCGTGTCATGATGATTAAATCCTGGCATCTCGTGCACTCCTGTAGGCTCCTGTAAGTGCTCCAGAAGATGGCTGGCTGACATGCTAAACACTGAAATCGGTTATCTTTTTGACATACACAGTTGTCGTTTTGCGCCTGCTGCCTGTGGCTCAGTGCTAATTTGCTCGAGCCCGGAAGAATGCTTTATTATTATTTTTTTTTAATCAGGCAAATTTTTATCCTACCTTCCGCGTGACACTTGATGAAGCACCAGCCCGTACTCGGCCTGCTGAACTCACCCTTCAACACAGCTGCCGTTGTCCTTTTCTGCATGTGTAATAAGATGCACGTTGTCTTGCCGCCGGTTGATGGTAGCTTTGCGCTTTGCACAGGGGGTGATTTTAAAACGTTTCTCTGCATGTATTTACATGCTTTTCCATCAGTTTATTCAGTCTTTAAAGCCTTTGTGTCACGTAATGAAAGTCAATCGTCAACGTCGCTGAACTGACAGAATGTGTGCATGTTATCGCTGTCAAACTATTTATCGTGTACGAATCAGGAAAACAACAGCTTTTCTGATAATGAAAAATGAGTATTATTAACAGCAGGCATCACAGTGATGTAGCGGGGGCTGCCCTCGGGTCAAGGGTTGCAGGTTTGAATCGGTGCTCATCTTTCTCTGTTCGGCACTTGCTCCCGTGGGTTTCCTTGAGAGATCCAAAGGTGCCAGTGTGAAGTTGTGGGTTTTAAATTGCCTTTAGTGTGAGTGACTGCTTGTAAGCTGTCTCTGCGGCTTCCAGCGTGGATTCCAGCCTCCAGGCACCTTATCAACCTCTGACTATGTATCATCCAGTTTTGGACTGTTTTTGCATTATTTCTGCACTGTTCTGTATTGTTTTACACTCTCTGTGTCGTATCCTCTGCTAGTCTGATGTATCTCTGTGTTCCCTGAATGGCCTTAATGATGCACTTCTTGTTACTGAATTGTCTTATTAAGTTCTTGCTTTGTTAGAAGTTGTTCTGTAGCTCCTGCTCCAATACTGCCTACACTTGTATATGGGCAGTCGTTGGAAGCTCAGGCTAGCTGCACTTAATTGACTCCTCAACAGCCATGTGTTTGTAATGTACTATTTGTCTCAATTGAACATCAAAAGACTCTGCTAGAGAATAAATAAATAAATATATATACACACACACACACACACATACATATATTTTCTGCTTTAAACCTTGTCTACTATGCCTTCTTCATTGGACAGCCCTGGACCCACGACAGGAGGTGGTAGAGTCACTGATGCAGACGTTCAAGGATAACTTCCGCACCGGCACGGTGGCTGAGATTTCGCGGCTGCAGCACGCCACATCCACCAGCAGGAGGCTGTACGGCCGCCCGCGAGGTAGGCCCCCGCCGCTGCCACTCCCGCTGTCTAGGGCTCACAGGGAGTAGGAAGGATATATATGGCAGCTAGACATCTGTCAAGGCCTTGGGAAGGTTAGATATGCGTGATGCAGGGACAGGAGAGGACAGGATGAGGATCTGATCAGGATTTTAAAGTTTAACAACTGGGGGAGAGCACAAACGATGGGAAAAATGTGGGGAAAACAAAGTTGAAGAACAAGACAGCCACAAAGTGTACAGGTGTGGTCAGGACCATTAGCCATTAGATATGTCTGGGAACTCATAGAAGATTGCTTCATGTCTTTAGAAGTGGGCATCAAGTGATTGGTGGGGGCCAGTCACCTGACTTCACCTCCCCCAAAGACACCCATGCCCCCCCTTCTTATATATTGCATCCGTGATGACTCGGTCTGTGTCCGTGTTGCCCGAGGGCATGGGGCATTGGGGTAGGTAAGAAGCCCCCCATCTCGAAATGCATGTTCATCTATTCTGGTCGGCACCAGATGCGGCAAGGGACGCTGCAGGGGGGTGAAATTGGCATGGCCGCATAATGAGCCTTAATGCTTTTTTTAAAAGGTGGCAGGATGGCACAGCTGTGCGCGGTGTGAGAAGCGACTCACCGGAGGGCGTCTGAGCCCTGCCTGGGTTCACACACCTCGCTGCTGACTCAGCTCTTTGCCTGCTGTTGGTCGAGTGTGTTAAGGGCAGCCATCCGGAATCACACGGGGACATCCTGCAGTGGTGAACAGCGTGTGTTCTTCTGATTGCTGGTATTTATTGTAGATACCAGCCTGAAGTGACTGGGGCGGCTCTATAAAGCAGCATTTTGCCTCCATTCGCTAATAAATTACTGTGTGCATTATGTATGCACAGTAGCAGACTGCAATTGCAGAAACTGTTGCTTGGGTGATATTCGCAAGTTTAGTGAAATCGAATGCCAATTTTAATCATGTCTGTTTTTCATGCACACACATGCACACACACATACACACACCCACGCACATGATTCATCATTCTATCCTAAAGATTAAAGGTTAGAACTGAATAATGCATTTTCCCGACAGACTGAAAGAGATGTGGCCTCTCTAATTGTCCACGTCAATGCTGGGCTTGATTACGGGCATGACTGAGTACACTCTGAAGGGCATTCTGAAGGGCACTCTGAAGGGCGCTTAGCATACACTCCATTTTCCTGAACAGCTGTTAAATTCACACTCACTACAAGTGGCTTCATTGTTTTATTCTTTTTTCTCGTTTCTTGGTGGATGTAGGACGCCCTTCAAACTGGTTTGACAACTTAAAACGAATTATTTAAAATGGGCAACAATACTCATAGAGTACAAATTAGTCACTTGAACCGGGAAAACTAAAGCGACTCGTTAGGAGTCGAAGGAATTAGGATGGTAATTATTTCATGGGAAGATAATTGCAATTCCCCGAAATCTGTACTGGGAACATGATGAGATACACAGCAAGGCTGACGGAAACCTCACATTTACGACCATCCGTCCTGTGAGTCGTGATTTACACTCGTTACCTGTAATAGCGGCCTCCACCTGAGGCAGCAGAGAGCCGTGTAGCGGTAAATCATGACAGAGGGTCCATAAAATAAGAGAGAGGTGTAAATCTAAGGTGGCGGGTGGCCCAGCGTCTGCCTTTGTCGGATTTAAAGTCACCCTGGTGGTTTCCAGAACAGAATGCGAGAAGATAGCACAGACGCTTAATAAGGGCCCCAGTTCCAGACCCTTGGAAGGTTCAGGCCTCTTGGGTCCCATGAAAAGTTAAGATACTATGAACTTTATTGATCCCAGGGGGAAATTCTTTTGCAGGCATCAGTGAGGTATATAAACATATAGTCCCGAAGTAAGTCAAAGTGCAAAGACAGTGCTTGTAGTGTGGACAAGCAAACAAAGTTTAAAAAGTACATGGTACACAAAAATAATATTCTGACAAGACATATTTATGGAAATAGATGATTATGGAAGGTATATATGCAATAAGATAAATTTTGTTTCAACCAGCCAGTTGAACAGTTGAAAGAGTCACAGTCACAGAGTACTCAACTGCTAGGCTGAAACAAAATCTTGGTCTGGACTTTTACTCTCTGGACCTGCACTACCCACCTCTGCTGGCTCGATTGGCATGTAGCTGGAATCATATCATCACACAGCTGATAGGAGCATCAACAGTGTGAGACGGTCCCGCCCTCTTTCAAAGGTCATCGGCTCGCTGTGACAGTAGCTTGCAACTGCCTCGTGTGATTTTATCCAGTTTTACAATTGCAGTCAGTTTACGGCTATTTGGCGGCAGCAGGAAGTGACATTTGCCCGTGAGCTGCACCGTTCCGCTATCTGTGGAGTTACAAAAAAGTAGAATATGTCAGAAGATTACATGACCAGGCGTGCACATTGGGCCGCATTGTAGCCTCATGGCTTCAGGGTTGTGGGTTTGAATCCCGTTCCCAGCTAGCTGGGTGCGGAGTTTGTGTGCTCTCCTTGTGCCTGTCTGCGTTTTCTCCAGATGTTCAGATTTACGATTTACTGGGATAATTTGTTTAGGACATATTTGTGACGTCCCTAAACTCTTGGGAAAAGCTAATATAATAAATTAAAAAAACAAAAATGGGATCTACAGTATTCCCTGGTACTTACCGGCTTCACTTCCCCGATTCTGTGCGTCGTTCAGATGGCTTTGCTAACAGGAAAGTCAAAGTTGCGGCTTCACAGTGAAAGAAATGAACATGTTTGGCCACCCGCATTGGAAATCTTCAGGTGCTGAAGTGTGACGCTGAATATCCTGGACCTTCATCACCTGCACTGAGAAAACCAGATAAAGACACCACCAAATTCAGTACGCTACCCGGCAAGAAGATGAGGAGTGATTCAAAACTAAAAATGAAAGACTTCTCCTGTCTTTTTGCTGCTGTAAAAACCACATAGTACTCGCTGCTCTATCAAAATGACATTGTGATTTGACGACAAAGCGGATTGAATATTCTCCCAGTGTCTCTGCCTGCGAGCTCATACCGCAGCCAGGAAATCCACTGGCAGGATGTTAAATGTCCCTTTTCTGTGAAAATCCCACAAGTAAAATTGCTTCTATACATTATAAGAATGATATAAGTTCCTTGTCTAGCATGGACAGTCAGATAATAATGAGCTGCGACGACAGAAATCTTTCTGGAATTTGCTGCGGGTATGTAATTTATTACTAGTTTTTAATGTTTTTTTTCCTTAATATTTTATGTAGAGGGGTGGCATGGTGGTGCAGTGGTTAGCACTGTTGCCTCACATCTCTGGGAACGGGGTTTGAGTTTATGCTATGGCTCCATGTGTGTGGAGTTTGCATGTTCTCCCCATGTGGTTGTGGGGATTCCTGTGGGTACTGTGATGCCCCCCCCCCATAGCCCAAAAACGTGCTGAGGTTAATTGCAGCTGCCAAATTTCCTGTAGGTATACGTGTGACTGAATGGTGAGTGTTCCCCACGATGGGTTGACGCTTCATCCTAGGTTGTTCCTTGTCCTGCACCTATAGGCTCCAGACCCAATATAGGACTAGCGCTTTCAGAAAATGGATAGGTGGGTGGATTTTATGTGGAATCGAAGCTTAAATGGTGCCCCATGCCTCATCCTGTTTTGCTATGTGTGTATACCTGCTACTGTCACTTTGCTATTTAATTAGGCTGGTTATTTATCAAGAGGAATTCAGCTTGACTGCTTAGCTCAAGGGTAGAATAACAAATCCTTCCAATACCTAAACTGGCATCCAGTCTAGCCCTTTAAATGCCATAGAAGTTGTGTCATGCTCTGTACTGTCTGCCCCAAAAGCTGGCTTTTCCCAAGCACCTCCAGAGGTCCTGCACCAAGGTAAAAGGAGTGCTTCGTGTTTTTACAGCGGTATCACTGTCCGTTGTTTGCCAGATACTGTAAAGGAGCTATAAAATGCTGAGGAGTCATCTGAGATATCATTATGGTCAATAAGGGGAGGACAGGGTAATAGCCCCCTTTGTCTCTGCTGATGGAAACATAGCTTTTGTCAAGCGTATAGATTGGGGTGAACTTCTAGGTCAGTCAGTCTATATCTGTGTTCTATGCTTTGAAAAGTCAAAGTATCAATTGCCATTTTTTTTTTAATTCTCATTATACTCATAGTCATAAATAACCTTGTCTGTAACTTTTATAGTCTCATAAGTACATCCTATTACAATGCAGGTGAAGGGCATTGAAGTGAGCCTGTGCTTTCAAGAATTTCAAACATTTATCATTGGCATTCATTCCACTGTCCTACGTTAAAGTAGGGATTATTGTAGCAACTCACTACACACGACTCGGGCAAAATTTGCACATAAGAAAAAGAATCATCATCTTCCCACTCTTTCTAATTAGGCTACTCCTAAAATAATGTGGGTTCGTCTTGCCTGGCCTCCAGCAGCTGGACTGCTGGCCTGTAGAGGCTGAGCACTGGCCTATAACAGAAGGAGAGTTATATTAAGTTGCTTTACAGAGCTACAGTTCAACCTAACTATATAGATTGACATATCAAGGCATGGTTAAACGAATACAGAACTTCACTCCATCCAATAGTAGACTGTATCACACAAAGGACAGCTATAGACATATATCGGAGTCCTATTCATGACCATGTTGTTGATGTTCTTTGCCTTATGTGTCACCCTGAAAGAGCTTATGATTTTGAAGGCATCAGATATCCTATAAAAGGCCTTCTAAGTTCCTTTTTATAAAGCTATTTATATACAAATAAATGATGCAACGGGCTTTTACACATTGTTAAGAATATAGTGAATAAATCTTAACACGCAATCTAGTTTCAATTACTGTGGTGTGTGCAGTCGTTTACGTTTCAAGACAGACTGCCTCTTCTGTAATTACCTTGTGGGCAATTGGGATTAATATTCAAAGTCCCGAGAGCTCCGAATCTCATCTTCAGCCATGGTTTCGGTTGGGAGCGCATCCCGCATTTACACTAACACTTGAAGTGGCTTGCACCACTGTCCGCACGTATTCGCGTGCCGCACAAATGCAGCTATTAGCAGAAAAGATCTGCAGCGCAGATCCATGTTTACTGGGGGCAATTATGACGAATTAAAGCCACGGGGCGTAGCTGCTTTTCATGCCGGACGTCTGGTGTGAAGACGGGACGCCCGGTGCCTGGGTTCTCACGTCCTCAGTGTTGCCGTGTCTTAGAACCTGCGGAGGGTGGGCCGCATGCGTCGTTGTCTTTGTAATAAGAGCTCTAATTCTAGAATAATTTCATTGTGCATGTGCACAGAGACAATGAAGTTGACTGACTTTGAAAGCATCTCTTGGCAGCTTGCTGTTGATGATGTCATGGCAGGATAACGGCATGAACTAAACAGATAAAGATTACAGGGCGTCCCTTTGATGCGCATATGCCCAGATCCTGGACTTCACGATGAAATTCTGCTGTATTCCGTGGTGATTCCTGCTGCCTTTTCCAGTTCTCCTGCCTCGCAGCATGACACTGGTTTTTCTTTGAGGTTCAGCAACCACTCAGTGTGAAGGTGATGAGGTCAATGCAGAAAAGCCCCCAAACCAATAACACCCTCTTTCCCCAAGAAGATCACTCAGAGACCTTGGCCAACCTATGATATGGGGTTATACTCTCAGCAAATAAGTTGGACCCAGATTTCATGCATGTTACCACAGCGAAATGTTGCCCCTTTATCCTGCAACATACCTTATGTAAAGAAATCCTATTTATTTGCTCAAGGATACAACAAATGGCCTCTCTGGGGAATTGAACTGGTAACATTATCCTCCTCGATTCCTTGATCCATTTAATGTGGCACAGCTAAAGGCTTTCAGGGGAATGTGTTCAAAAACCTTTGTGCAAGGGCAAGTAAATTAAATTTTAAAGAATGAAAAGTTATATATATTATTACTGATATTTTATATATATATATATACACTCACCTAAAGGATTATTAGGAACACCATACTAATACGGTGTTTGACCCCCTTTCGCCT
>JAAGVU020000113.1:5293429-5306224 GCA_011763525.2 Mormyrus iriodes
GATTGGTTGATTAGATAATTGCATTAATGAGAAATTGAACAGGTGTTCCTAATAATCCTTTAGGTGAGTGTATATTTCAGTAAACATGAGGTGACGACACCTTCTCAAGTATTCAGTTACTTATGGAAAGCTTGATGACCCCAGAATATATGGCTTGGTTGTGGCAATGAACTAATTCCCCAGTGAACTATTTGCTTACAAGGTGAACCACTTTCATGAATTAAAAATGCATGTGTATTTTATATATATATATATATATATAGTCCAGATGTACCGATGGGCTAATAGGAATCTCTAAACTGCTCGTAGTATGCGAGTGTGTATACACCCTGCGATGGGTGGCCATCCTATTCATGGTGTATCCCAACCTTTGACCACAACGATCAGTTAGACGATGGGTCAATGGATCGTTTTTTATAAGTTACATTATGTCTATTAACGTGTCTTTGTAAAACTTGTCGGACTACCATGAAGCATTTCCCTTATATAGCCTGGCTTCAGCAGCCTGCTGCCTCAGCGTATACAGAACAGAGGCTACTGATGCTGTTATTATGAGCTTTTGGTCTGACAGTGACGATTGTTTCTCGCTTTTGAAGTTTAAAGGTTCCTTAGAGGGGGAAAGTCAGTTGTGTGAAAGAGAAAGCTCTTAAAAAGTTTGAGCTTCTCGATTCTAACTCCACAAACAAGCCAATCATTTATGGTGGACCCAACGAAGAACAACGTGAAGAACACCTTCACCGTGACTTTAAGTAGACGTCGGCCTATCACTAGCACTGAAACTTTAAAATTACCCATATTTCCGAAATGGCTTGACCTATCATATTGAAGCTTCTATCCTTCCTTTTTCCTATCATCAGAGCCTTTCTATTCTGCTGCATGTGTACATGTGAACCTAACTCAGGCTGAATGTCACAGTACATGTCCAACCTTCACAGCATGTAACATGTGGATGTGTGTGAGTAGCAGACTGTAAACCATCAATCAGCCATAAGCCACACACAACCACACTATCCATAACAATCCACCTTCTGCCCAATAAGCTGAATATGTAGAATATATCCCGTATATACATTTTAATGCATGTGATGTATTAATCACTGCATTTATAAGTATTTATTTACTTTATGTGAGATTCAAAGTAGCGTGGCGTGTAATAATCATGCAGCTTCTTGTAATTAAAATTCAATTCCTTACCCATAATTTGGAGGGTAATTAAAGGTGGGTGCTGGCATGATATTTTAGTAAAGAAAAACTACCTTCGCGTGGTGCCTGGAGTCAGAGAGTGTTTTGCTGAGGTCCAGCTATGGTGGCAGTGTGAAATCACGATTACAGAGGGTTTTGAAAGCTATTCAGAGGGAACGTTTTGTGGATTTAAATGCGTAAATATTTCTGAGACACCCTGTATGCATGAGACATTCCAATGAGACAATAGGACCTAGGTAATCCTTGTGAAACGTGGTCTGGTCCTCTCCAAATGCTTCCTCACCCTACCCATTACGTGAAGATGCCCAGATCCGTCCATATGACAGCTCTGTACCACAGGAGGTTTCTTTGCATCACCTCCAAACATCTCTGAACATCTCCATTCTGCCTCTGAGAGCTGTAGGTGTTGACTGACAAGTATCCCCAGTAATTATGGTTAGAGATATTTTGGGAAGAACTTTTTCGGACTGGAACGGCCCTGTTGAAACCCAGCGCTGAGAGCCTTTCTGTTGCCCATCAAACATTGAGGCTCCATTATCCGTACATGATCGTTATGATGGGCACATCACCATGGATCACATGACTCATCTGCCTGAAAAGAGAAAGATTAGCTTTCACGGTGTGAAATTTATGCATATCAGGCTGACTAGGCTGGCCATATCTTTTCCTAATTACAGCTCGTAGGCTTATGGCTGCACATTCCACCCCATCAAGGCAGATAAGGGGCCCATTTTTGAAAAGTTCAGTATACACCTACCTGTTTCCAGTCCGCCGCATTGACCCTGAGGCCGGATTAGCTGCCGTGCGCAAAAATAAGCCCACATTTCCTTCTCTTACGATCGTCCTTTGGATTACTTGAGATGACTCTGTGCACACAGGATGGCAGAACAGGGAGGGGATATAATAGACATTGCTTGATTAACGAAATGTCAAACCATATCACGTTTGGTGGGGGGGAGTTATTAAGGAAATCGAGTTTACGGCAGCCAGAAAACACCGGAAAGTGGAGAGAAAGAGTAGCAGCAGGGTGATTTGGCTTTGAAATGAAAAGATGACTTATGGTACCATTGCCAGTCCATGGATCATCCAAGCTAATCTCTGAACTCTATCAATATTTAATGGTGATAGGCTTTTCGTCGTAACTGATGGGGTGCAACAAATTAAAGGCCCTTATATATCACAGGGAGATGCATCAGTTTGGGCCAGTCTGAGGGTTTAAATTGGACCATTTAAGTCTTCTATTTTTTACTTCTGGTTTTACTGTGGTTGGGGGTGGGCCTGACTGGCTACTATGTATCCCTGGATGCGGCAGACACTGGCGAGAGCGGCCAAGGTGACGGACAGCTACTCCCATGCCTGGAGATGGGAGGCTGGGGCACAGGTGAATGTAGCACCTTCATCTCGCTCAGTGTTTCGCACCTTCCTAGAGCTTGGCTTTGTGGGGTTTAAAGCCGATGGTCGGCGATGCCCTTAGGGGAAGGGGGGGGGGGGTCTGATGTTTGAAGAGGGGAGGGTAATTATCTGCACAGGCTGCTGTTTTAGTACAAGAGGGGGATACAGGGCTTTCGAAGGAACAAACAGGCACGCTTAGGTCCCAATATACCTTTTATTACAGTTATGAATAATAATAATACACTTTTATTATAATAATGATTGATTCATAAACATATACTCCCCTTCTACACAGTTTCAGAAGACATACGTCACACATCAGATGATTATACCATATGTTATATATATAATAAATGTTAATTGCGGTTAATGATAAAACACACACACTAATACTACTGCCTTTTTCCAATATGAGATTGCAAAGCTATATACACTCAGACGTGCTATCATCACCCACCTTCCACGCACGGACTGGGGAGCCCCTTTCAGTCCTGGCAGGAGACCAACACGGGTTCCCGAGAAATGCCGGGCGATGCGCGCTCTATCCCAAGGCTGAACTCCAGCCAGCACTGGGTTCTTCCCCTCCTTTTATATTATACTTTTTGGTATTTAGTACAATTGTACAGGAGTGGGGAGCGAGCTGGCCAGGCACACATCCCACACCTTGCGCCAGTCCTCCTGTCCTCCCTAATTTTCCAATTAGTTCGTCCTTGAGTCCCTCAGCCTGAAATCTCCAACTCCCAACCACCTCTAACTTCCCAGCCTTGAATCATTGTTTTAGTCTAAATTCCATTCCCTTCAGTGCGTTAAAACAAAGTTGCCTAAGAGCCCTCTACTGACCCCATAGAAATACCTGGGATCAAGTGCCCCGAAAATATAGTACTTTGTGATTTCAACATAGTACGCTAGCAAGGAGGTGAATCATGGACGTACAATGGACTCACACATTTGAATCTCAGGATGGTCAGACCATAGATGTACTGAACCGTTAAAGACCTCCAACAATTCATATGTGTCTATTCAGGTAACCATCCGGTCCCAAGAATGTTGCCCAATTGTCACTTCCCAGTACTTTATGGTATTGGGAGGATAATAAACAACCTGTTTAATTCCACACTATGTGGGCATTGCAGTCATCTGCGAGTCTGTCTCATTACAGCTGCATGTTTGTATGCAACCTTTTATAGATATTAGGCCCATACTACCCCAAGCAGTATGATAACAGCTTTAGTTTAAAAAAAACAATTTTCCCCGATATTTGGACGTAGGGCATGTTGTCACGTTCAAACCGTTTAAAGGTTTCATTAAAATTGGCCCCGCTTTCTGTGTATGAAATGTTTGCACTATTAAAATTAAATAATCCATGTTGTTATCCGCTGTCCCGCCACATTTGTGCATGTCTCTTGCAGTGAGGTGATGAGGAGTGTGTCACACAAAAGACTTGCTGTGGATTGAAGGTCTTTGGATGCTAACGTGTAAATGAAGGTGGGCCGCGCTTGGGTGTCTGTACGGTGACAGGTAAGCGCTTTGCCGCTCTGTCAGGCCTGCCTTCATCCAAGCTGCATTCATCTTCAGGAAGTGTGCCAGGCAAAGCAGCTTGGAGGCGGGACGCAACCCAACTCTGATGGGCAATTTAGCAAAATTCAAAATCCTAAAGGAACCCGCCGGCTTTACTGTTTTTAAGAAGCCCTGCCATATTTGCGAATTTAGTTTGCCAGCAGCATGGTGGCTTGCCGGGTGGCCACACTGCTAGGTTGTGGGTTCGAATCCCAGTTCTGTTTCTGGACTTTGCTTCTTCTCGCTGTGTTTGTGTAGGTTTCTTCCGAATTATCCTCTAGTTTCTTTTTGCAGTCCAGAAAACATGCAGTTAAGTGAATTTCTGAAAAATTGCATGTGGGCATTTGTCCTCTGGTGGACTGGCATCCAGGATATCCCCTGCCTTGTGCCCTGTGATTTCTGGGACAGACTCCAGACTCCCACTACCCTGTACTGGGTAAGTGGTTGTGAAAGCTGAGGTTAGAGTTAAAATCCAATGCGGCAGCTAGATTAAAGCCAAAACGGTCATATTTTATAACTATTTTGAGAGCCATTTTAAAATGGGACTGTTTGCAAGCCAGTGGGGTTAAACCACAGACAAAGAGCATTTATATGAGTGCAGTTTAGCTCTCTACATGACAGTGCTGTGAACAGTTCCCAAACAGATGAATCCATCATCGAACCCCCCCTACTTTGTATCCTCCCAAGATCTGCTGCGGCTAGTCAGACTTGTTTGCCTCACTAATTTTTCTCTTGCTGCTTCCTCTCAGTCTCTTTCGCACCCTGACTAATTAATCTAGCAGATCACTCTGCTTAAAGTTCTTCATCATCCTGAGCCATTATCTGCGCTCCTGCCTGCCTGTGGTTTGCTCCCTGAGCGGGGACCCAAAGCATGACCCAGGCCACCAGGTGCTCTGGTCGCACCCTAAACAGGGATGGGTTTGTTGTTTCTGGGGCCCCACTCAAAAACTCACTTTGGGGCCCCCGTCTAGTGTAGTGACTGTTTGTGGCCCAGACCCCCACACAAATGCACGGTTTAAAGCAGTGTTTCTTAAACAGTCCTTGGGAAGTGGGAGATAGCAAAAGCATGGGGGTCTGGGTGTCCCCAAGGACTGCTTTGAGAAACACTGGTTTAAATAGTGGTAAACAGCACTGCTGACCATAAAAATGGACAATTGGCATGACACAAACATTGTGTGGACTTGAGGTGGTCCATACTCTGTCCCTGGGGGTGTTTGAGCTTCAGGGACAAGGATAATAGTATGCTAGCATTTCCACACTAATCAAGTGAACAGCCTCCACTCACGGATGAAGTCATCTTCTGCATTGCGAACACAGGCCCAATTAAACAATTAAAGGTCTCATCAGTCCTTCCTGTAATTGTACGTGATGACATTTGGAATGTTCTATGGCGGGAGAGAAGCGGAGGCTGTGGCCTGTAAAATAATTAAAACAGCAATGGATGTCTGGATAGTAAGTGCCCTAGTTCCTATGCTAGTGCTGTGTTTGTGCTTTGTGCAGTGTGTGGTGTAGTATGTTAATGACTATAGCCCTTTACCTCAATGTAGAGTTTTCATGTAATACTGACCTTAAGTGCTCTTTGCATGTTATAATCTGACTTGTAGAGATGAGTTCTTCCAAACCTGTAATTAAGTCTGTATCTCACGGGTCAGTTCGATCTGCTCAGTGAACATTTAAGGATCTCTGTTTCATTAAGCCCATCGAACATGTACCTGACTTAGGAACCAGTCAAGTAATTAACTCTTCCCGCCCTTACAGTCAATAACCTGAGTGTCCGTACCATGGGATGGGACTTTAGTATCTGGAAGGCCTTTCCAATTGGAAATCCGCCGCTTACGGCCATTTAACTTTCACTGATAATTATTTCAGGATCTAGCGGGCTTCACGTTTCGATTGGTAGCTTTTCCTGTCCTCATTTCACTCGATGATTACCTTCCGATTTTAGCATCAGGATCACCTTTTCAAGTGTACTTCTTTAAGAACAGCTCAAACTTCCTGCCACGCTGCGAAAACACTGATGAGTATCTCCTGGAAATTGCGTTCGCTCTGCTTATCGAATCACTTTGTAACTTCTCACGGTCCTTGAAGAACAGGGCAACTTAATTTCATTTGTTAACTGTGACTTTTTTCCAGTTTTGGAGGAAGATCCCCTAAGCCATTTACTCTGACTTTTATTAAATTATTTGCAAGTTAGTGAGGTTTTTCCCATGGATGCTGAGCAGCTGAGAAAATTAATGCAGTCTGGAGGGAAGGAGGTCCTCCGACAGGGAGCACGCTGTCTGAGAGCGTCTGGGACTCTTCTCTGGCCTCGGGCCACCCGTGGGATGCGGATCGATCCATCAGCGACTCTCAGGGATGGTGTCATGCGTCGGGAAGTGGGGGGTCTTCGTGAATGATGCATGACTCCTCCTGTCAACATTAACTCTCTGGAATTTGACAGCAGGGCGGTGGCAGTGACTATTCCTTGGCATGCTCAGCCCCGGTCGGAATTGGCTGCTTTGAGAGCATTGCCTTTATTTTTTGTTTAGATTCTGTTTTTTATTTCCTGCTGCTTGTTTGTCCTGCTCGTATTTTCACCTTTGTGTCGTTGCCCCCCCACCCCCATTCACACACTCCCCAGGGATCAGCGTGTTCGGCCGGCCTGGTGACTCAGGATCCGAGGCAGAGGATGACGCGCAGTTGAAATTCTACACGGAGCAGCACAGGGGGCGCCGCCGTAGCCGAGGTAACCTTATTAAGCCTCGCCCACAGGGGGCACTGTTGCAACCAAGGTATCCTTATTAAGCCTCACCCATGGGGGGCGTCGATGCGGGAGATTGGCAAAGTAACAGGGCCCCAGTGGAGGGTGCACGCTGATCAAACTCACCGGCTCCCAGTGTGGATGGGCGCCTTTCACATCCCCACAGCTTTCTGGGAGTCTGAGTCCGTGTAGGTCTTCTGCTTCTGTCTGCTGCTTTAATTTGATCATTTTTTTGCAGCTATCACATTATTAACACTGTTTCTCGGGGTTTTCGTGCAATTTTACTTTTCCTTTTCGGATTCTGCAAGCTGTCGTCAGCCGGATCCACGAGTCTCTGTCGCCTTTATAACACAAACTAGCTAACACTTGTGTGTGTGAATATGAGTGTCTGCGTGTGTGTGTGTGTGTGTGCGCACGCCTGTGTGTGCCTGTATGTGTTCCTGCCCCCATAAAGTCCCCACGATGTGATAAAAACCTATTCTGACCTTGTGGGGATCATTTTTTTGGTTCCCACAAAAGGAAACTCAGTTTTTAAAAATCTGTAACGTGACTACAATCAAAACATTAAAGATGCCAAAAGTCTTGTATTTTGTTTGGTTACCTATGGTTAAGGTTAGGGCTGGGTAGGGGTTAAGGTCGTCATAGTTGGGATTAGGGTTTTTCCCATAGACTCCTATAGAGAGTCCCCATAAAGATATGACACACAGGTCACAGTGTGCGTGCCTGTGTGCGTGTGCGTGTGTGTGTGTGTGTGTGTGTGTGTTTCTCTGCCCATCATGGAGACTCGGTGATATTGGGGTCCTCATGTGCACCCGTGCTGTACCCTCACATCCGCATCAGCGCCCGTTATGAGGGCATTATGAGCAGCGCAGTGGGGGAACAGCCCTCCTCTAGCAAAGAACATAAAAGTGGTCCATCACCGTTCTCCTCCATATTACCTGTGGATGCAACTGGAGTGTTTTTGGATGTCTGAAAATGGCAGTAAGATTAATCTGATTGCTTGTTCTCCTGCTGCCTGGGTGACTGGTTTCTCACAAGGGAAAGAGACCACCACTCCATCAGGGGTAGCTGAATTCACATTTTTTGCAGGGTGGGTTTATGTAAGGGGATCATTGCATTTTTATTATTGCTTATCAATGTGGTCCGTTGAAATACCAGTTTCATTACATGTTTAAAGTCTAATAAGCATGTCTCATCCATTGTGCCCCCTATCTTGTGCCTGGTGTTGCCTGGGATAGGCCATACCTCGCCACTTCGCGTATTGTTCTCCATAAGCAGATAGATGGATGGATAAATAAATGTGCCTGAAGCAAATACAGTATCAAAAATGTACAAGAGAAAGAAGAAAAAAGTGTATAATTTTATCTATGTATTATTGAAGCCAAAAGCTGTCTATATTCATGTACATTTTCCAATATGTCATGATTCCATCCATCCATCCATCCATCCCTCTTCTAACCAGCCAGGGTGCAGGGGGCCTGGAGCCCATCCCAGGCATCAGAGAGCAGAAGGTGGGGGTGCACCAGATGCGTTCACGTTTCCTTTTTCATTCAACGTAGAAGAAGAAAAAACATTAATTTAGGCAAGTTTATTGGCTATTGGGTCAGTTCAGGAGCCCCCCCCCCCAACACACACTTAGTGTCGATTGAGCTCTTGGCTGTTGCCATGGACACCTGTCACCATTGGGGATGCAAAAGGTAACCAGGACTAAGACGTTGAGTCATGATTATTGGCTGTGCCAACGACTCTCTTTCCCCTGAAACCAGCCCCTATAAATCGGACCCATTTTCAGCCCCCACCCCAGCCTAGCTGACATGACACTCAACCGGTTCCCGTATCACGATGCAGCCACAAATTAGTAAGGATGTCCGTCCATCCATTGATTGTACCACTGAAGATGGCTGAGTGTTGCTCCTGAGCAGTGCGGCTCTCATACGTTACCCCCCCCCCCCACCCACCCGGCACGTAATATTTATCTATTTGTACTCTGCACATACAGTATTTATTGACTTTTTCGTACGTAATACGTAAATACAATGCATGAAAAAGTCAATCAATACTGTATCTGTCTGTGTCTTGTCTTGTGTTTTTTTGCATGATTAAGAGTTGCTAACTCTTGTCTCGTTGTGCTGACGTGTACAGTGAGAACAATAAAGGACTGAACTAAGTTGGAGTGAATAAAACACAAAGATGATACAAACCTCACACACACACACACACACACTTTTTTTGTGACCTGTGAAGGAAACTTTGTTGCCACCTAATTTACATACCCCTTCACATGGTGGAATTCGCACCTTTGGAAGAATGTTAAGTTTCACATCGTTTACAGCCGTGTTTCAAAATTTAAAGAAAAAGTGATTTCTGGGCAGAATCTAGGGTTTGCTGTGCATGAGGGGCAGAGAAAATGAGCGCATGGTGTGAAGGATATGATAAATTTATCAGTTTAGGGGGAAGTGGCACCAAGGTGCGAGCATCTCAGGTGGGACGACATCCTGCACACGCGGAAAGTTACAGCGGCATGTTCAGGCCTTAAAAAAGACTTTATACCTCAGTTAATTTCCCCCCATAACACGTTGTTTGTGTACATTCCTTGACAGCTGTTATTAATGGCATTAATTAAAATATGATTTGGCTGATGTCTTCATCCAAAGCCTGGAGCTCTGCTGGAGATGGCACGGTGTCAGAGTGAGCGCATTAGAAGTGCTATTTCCGCGAGACGCTGCTGACTCCAGACGATAAACATGTCGGAGCTGTTGCAGAGGAAGCCTGACTATAAAATTGGGGATACATATTTCAGTCTCGTCGCCAGCCTTGTAAATCCCCCCCACCACCACCCCGAAAGAGACAAGACGTGAATCTCACAGTTACGCTGTGAGAAGTCGCAGATATGCACTCAGAAGCGTTACATCATCACTAGCGGTTTTATAAAGCTGCTATGCTCATTTACCAAGGTTTTATACCTTCTTGCAGTTTATGTCCATTCTCGATCCATTTCCGGACGAAATCCCATTCCCATTCCGTGTATCTGTCCAGTCTGGGGGTGTGGGGTGACAGCGGACATGAGATCCACAGTGGTGACGCTGTATCATTGAGTGCGACAGTGACCGTCCCACCTCCTCAGTCACTGATGGACTCGGGGGAGGGGCTGAGGACCAGGACTGCGACCGATCCTGAGGGCTCACGCTTCCTGTCATGTCTCTTGTTACCCTCTCTTTCTCTTCTCATTATTCGCTATTTTTTTATTTTGCTTTTGATTAAGGATGCTGTGAAATGTCCCTCTGCAGATTAAAGCCCTGAATGGGACTGAAGGGAGCAGAACCTGTCTGGTTCCGTGAGCCTTTCAGTGACGGCTGTGAGCTCCAGCTGGGCCCCGTCGGAGCCCCTGTGGAACTGGCACCCCTTTTATGTCCTCACGTGGATATATACTTTGTTTCACATGTTACTGTTTTTTGTGTTGTGTGTGTCGGCATGGGACAGTGCCGGAGAATAATTTCAGAGGTTGATCGCATCATTCGTCATCCATCAGGACTTTGCTCTGCCTCCGCTCTGTCTCGTTGGCTTGTGGAGGGACTGTTTCACCTCAAGACTCACGACCTTCACCCATTGGGTCACCACAGTGCGGGGTTTGCTGCCAATTCTAGGGGTGTCCAATGTCACCATCGTTGTGGATGAAATTCGCCGTGGCGTCACGTTTCCGTGGAGATGAAAAGCGAGACCAGTGACTGGCTACAGCTGGGACCAGTGTTGCCCCAGCTCTCCTGACACCGCCATTTCCCATCAGCCTCCTCTTTCCCCTCTCCCCCCCACAGGTTGCCCGCAGAGCCCCATGAACAAGGCCACTTTGACATTAATCACAATCAGCACTTGCATTCTGGCCATGGTGTACAGCAGCCAGCTGTCGTGCCCCCTCACGGTGAAGGTGACCCTGCACGTCCCAGAGCACTTCGTCGCAGATGGTGAGCCCTCCTCCATACTCCGCTGGCTGTGTATTTATCTAAACTCCTGTGTGTGATGCCCTGTTGGGCACAGCGTAGGGCAGCCCCGGAGGCGAGCATTAGGAAGTTAGGACCTGTGCGTGTGTTAGCCAGTAATTTCAGGCTGGGATTGACTGTGAAATATTTTGAGTTTTATAAAAATATAAAAAAGCATATGAATGGGAGAGAGAAGCAATTTAATTAAGCCCCCTTGTCTTCTGACACTCGCAGTGGGTGGATGCATTGAGCAGGTGGGCAAGCCCCAGAGACTCGGAGATACACAGCCAGAGCAGGTTAATTTACTGTGGCTAATTCCGAAAACTTGATATTCGTTTGCCAGAGCGGCCCTCTCTCTCCCCCGAGTGGGCATCTCCAGCCTTGCTAATAAATGTCACTTGCGTGTGGCACAGCTGTTGGCAGAGTGTGGCATTGATCACGCCAGCAATCCTGCGATAGCTGACCCTCCGCCTGGGATGTGAAGTGGGTAGGAGGCAGCGTGTGGCTCAGTAGGCTAAGCCTCTGTGCCTATGATCAGAAGGTCTCTAGTTCAAGGCCAGCCTCAGTACATCTGCATGTCCTTGAGCAAGGCCCTTAACCCCCAGCTCCCTGGGTGCTGCTATGGATGTCTACCCTTTATGGCCAGCAGCCTCTCACCTACAGAGAGCAAGTTGGGGGGGGTGTGAAATGATTTTCTTCTCAGGGATCAATAAAGTATCGATAACAATTATTATTATTACAGGAGGTTGGCACAGAGGGCTCGCACCTCCAGGTTTTGGGGGTTTCGATTCACACCCCCAGCTGTGTGTGTGGTGTAAACTTGATGTGTTTGTGTGAGCTTTGTCCTCTAGTCCAAAAACTAACAAACAAAAAAATACATCTAGGTGAATTTGTATCGCTATAATTGCCCATAATGTGTGATCATGTGTCTGCCCTGGCGTCGCATCCAGAGTGTGCCCTGTGATTCCTGGGATAGGGGCCAAGGTCACCATAACCCTGCACTGGACAAGCAGGTAGCTGGATGGTTGAGGCACAGTATGGCTCAGCACGTTATGAATCTGTTCCAGTGTGGTCAGAAGGTTGTAGGTTCAAATCCCATACCTGACAGAGTGATCGTATCACTGTTGGGCCCTTGAGTAGGCAGTCTACTAGATGTCCCTGGCTTGCCAACTTGTCATCTGTGAATTCTAAATCCAAAATGTGGAGACGGTAGGTCGCAGGTTTTGCGACATCAACCATGCGGCCAAGTCACAGAGATGCCTTGTATGTCAGCCGACTCTTAAACGGCCCCCATGCTCTGAATCACCTTTGGATGCCAGTTAAAATCCACAATGTAGCACCATATCTTAAACTTTTTAACACGAGAGAAAGAAATAAAAAAAAAAAGATCAGTCAGCTCATTAAGCCGGCGCCTGTCTCGACATTTCTGAAGCGGCCTTTGCTTTAACAAGGGTGCTGTTATCACTGACCTGGTGCGTAAATATACTTGGGGGAGAGCCACTGTCCTGTCAAAGATGGGTATTAATTCTCTTCTTAGTTTTCCTTCTAATTATGTCATATTAGCGAGACTAAAGTTCAGTTCCTGCTCGTCGCTTTTACAGTTCAGTTTTGGATCCAGCCAGCTATTAAATTGCTACTATAAAGTGTTTTTTTTAGGACATATTTGTCCCTGTACCGGTTGGCTTCGCTACACGGGGCTACACAAACGGAAATAAAACACGCTCGCTGGGCTTTGCAGTCTGACTGCATTAGCATTGATTTCTCTCGTCTTGTTAAACCAGGGAAGCGATGCAAACTGCATTACTGTAAATCTGACAACTTTGATCCCCCCCCCCCCCCCCCCCCCCCCCCCCCGCCCGCAAATCTGGTGTCGTCCAGAGAACGAGGTAGGGGAGATGTGGATTTTAAAGGAGGGAAGAAAAGAAAAGA
>JAAGVU020000113.1:5307695-5348243 GCA_011763525.2 Mormyrus iriodes
GGGCAGGGTGGGGGTGTGGGTGTCTGTGGGTGTGTGTGGGTGTGTGTGGGTGTCTGTGTGTGTGTGTGTGGGTGGGTGTGGGTGTGTGTGTGTGTGTGGGTGTGTGTGCGTGTGTGTGTGCGTGTGTGTGTGTGTGTGTGTGTGTGTCCATGCGTGTGTGTGTGTGTGTGTGCGTGTGTGTCTATGCCTGTGTGTGTGTGCGTGTGTGTGTGTGTGTGTGTCTATGCCTGTCTGTGTGTGTGTGCGTGTGTGTGTGCGTGTGTGTGTGTGTGTGTATACACCTATATCTCGCATAACCTGTGTACAGCTTAACCTCCACAAAGCACGTGTGCAGGACTGCCTTCATCCCGTAGAAATGCACTCTTCTAGCAAATGCGCTAGCAAATCACTTCTCGAAAATGCTTCATTCGTTAATTAACGCCAATTAATTAATAAGCTATAACATCTGTATAAAAAAAGGCTTTCAGGCCCCTAACCTTTGGAATACAGTGTGACGTATTCCAATTAAATGTATCTTCTTTGATCGGGTTATTTAACTCTGTAATTAGTCTGGTCTGTCCTATCAGAATCATTTGCCATTTAGACTCTTAATGATGTATTCGGAAGCTAAATTTCTGTCGCGTTTGGTATTTGATGAAAAGAAGAAATAATCTACTGCTCTGAATTTTCTTTGCTATCGAGGACAAATGAGGACATGAACGTCTTTTACTAAAGTACTGACTAGTTTTATCTGTACACTCCATGGCAGTACCGGTGGTACAGTGCTGTCCCATGTGATCCTCATGGCAAGCTAATTTCTCTCCTTTTGACCTTCAGCCATAAGTTATTTTGTGAGTTATAATTGGGGTCTCGGCATCGTTATAAAAAAATCAAGCAAATAGAATTGCCATTGTTCTGGTCTGGGGAGAAAATCAGAGCTTATGTGTTTCTCACACTAAGGAGCTGAGCTCACTGGCGTAGGGAGTCCCTGCCTCTTTTTCCCCAAACTATATAATTCATTTATTGCTCACTGACACTTTGATCCAAGGTTTTATCTGCGGAGAGTGTTGTGAAGAGGCTGTAGAGCTAAAATATTGTCCCTCAGTTTAATTTCAGCTATATAAACCCCTCTTTCAAACTGTCACCTGGACAATGGTGTGTTTCAGTAAAAGCAGCTGTTAAGCAACCGAACGGCCATTTTTGACGGTTTTCCCACACGTTTCTGAAGCGTTATGGGTTAACCAGCTTAACTGGACAACTTCAATCCCCCCCCATAAAAGAGCACTGGGTCTTTGACCTATATGACTGACCTGTTTTCTGATTGAACCTCCAGCCCTGGGGAGTACGTCCTCTCCGACTAGCACATGCGGGCTCTGAGCCTATGAAAGTGAGGAGTGTTTTTAAATTAATCACTCCATTTTGCTGTCAAGCCCTCTCAGCCTAATTAAAGGTGCCTTTCCATACAGAGTGATTGGCGTCCCAGATTAATGCTCATGATGGATTTTTCTCCTCCCATGTTTACATTAAAGGTTCGGGTCACAAGAGAATGACATCACAGGACAAAACTCTGAAACGGTGATTTATTTGTCATTTGCAGAAATACCACCACATTTGAGTTCTTTAGTTTTCACAAATCCCATCATGCTCTCCTTTGAGACATACGCATATATGCATGTGAGCGCATAGCTTGGGGTCTAATTGCAGGGTCTGCCATTTGTATACCCCCCGGGATCATTTTTGGGGGTTTGAGGGCCTTGCTCAAGAGCCTGACGGACGTGAGCATTCTGCTGAGCATGCGATTTGAGCTGGCAAGCTTCCGATCGCGGGCAGCAAGCTCAAACCCACGGAACCACCCACCACCCCATCTCATGTTTCCTAACCCTAATAATAGGCCACAATCCTGGCTGCTTCACGGATTTGATGCGATGGAGTTTTTTTTTTTTTTTTTAACTCATAACGCTGCAGGGTCTATTTTGATGTTTGGGGGGAGGGGCTATGTGTATATGACAAAGTAAGCCAAGTAATATTCCCACACATGAGGTCAAGTTTAGATAAATCTAGCCCAGGTCCAGCTCCCTGCCTCAAATGAGCAGATCCTTTCACAGAAGTCAGTTTGTGAAGCTTGCGAGAGAGTCTCTGAAGCTGTCCTCGGGCAGGAGAGTCACGGAGACACCTCCCAAAATGTCTGACCATTGCGACACCCTGCGGGCCCCCTGTGGTGCCCCCCCATCTTCCTTGTGGTCCTTCATCTTTTATTTCCCCGCTTAACAATGCCCTGGTGAGTCGCCCCTGGCCAAATTCGCCAGACGGCAGTGAAAGGACGTCATTGAGCGCTAAATGGCGTGCTGGTATTTCACCGGCCTTGGGTCACTCTAAAATTGGATCCCACTTGCGTCGGAGATGCACGGTTTCAGTTGGAAGCCAGCAGTGGGACCGGCGCCAGCTCCAAATGGGCGGACAAAAAGGCCAAGTGTTTGTTTATAGCGCAGGGTGGGCTTTTTTTTCTTAGCCGCCCAGGTAATTCCCAGTGGAGGAGTTTCCTCCGTGGAGACGTTACTTTCAGGACCTGCAGCTGCTACAGTGTTTGTGCTGACAGGAAACAAGTGATTTTCTGAAAAAAATGTAATGCATATATTGTTATTTTTATTTAGTGCCTTCCCTTAAGTGGTCACACTTTAAAGCCTTAGTGGTGGCTGTACAGTGTTAGGGTTCTGGGTTCGCGTCCCGCCTCCGGCTCTGTGCGAGCAGGGTAGGCATGTTCTTCCGGTGCTTGTGTGGGTTCTCCATAGGTTTCACCCTGCAGGCCAAGAGCATCATATGCAGTGAGTGTAACAAGGTTCAGGTGTTTCATAAAAATGATATTTCCAGGTCAACAGCAGATCCGCTGTGTTCAGCTGCCCTCATAGGGCAGGGTGTCAGCATTGCGTAGATGAGTGGTTCTTAACTGGTTTACCCTCAGGACCCACATTTTTCCTTCAGTCATTATGACACAAATTTTTAATGAACCAAATTGATTCACAATAAATAGTGCATTAATTGTAAACAGAATATTGTGCACAAGTTCAAGGGAGTTATACTTACACAAAAATGTTCTGGAGGCAGAACAAAAAATTATTGGTTGATAGAGATCAGATTGCAGTGGAGGTGGGTCCAAGAAACTAGGGGAGGCGAGACCAAGACATCTGATTGGTTGGTTTTGCTTCCCCTAGTTGCTTGGACCCACCTCTGATTGGTTATTGCTCTGAACCAAATCATTTTTCATGTCTTTCATCACATTTTTGTGTTACTTAAACTCCCATGACCTGTGCACAATGCTTTTATGCGCCATTAAAAAAGGAAAGTCAGAACATTTTTTCGAAAATATTTTTTTAACCATAAACTTACCGATCCGATGAAAATGGTCCCACTTTTAAGTCGTGACCCCCAGCTGAGAAATAGTGAGAGGGGCTCTCTTCTCAGGCCAGCTTCGTGCTGGTCTCGCTCGTTAAATCTGTCAATACAGGCCTGTCCCGTGGGATTCGGCCGCTGATGTCGCCCGTTCGTCTTGCTGCCACAGTTCCCTGGTGAGGAGTCAGGTGGCCAGCGTAATGGCTTTGGGAGTGAGCGGCTTGGAGAGCCATCAAACAGCCCATGTACAGCCATTCAGGATTATTCCGACAAAGCAGCGCTTTCACCAGACCTGATCATTTTTCAATTACCACCACTCAGGAAACTCCTGCTTTCTGGGGGGGGGGTGAATTTTAATCATGTTCACAGAAAGCAGAAAGTCCATCATTCTTCCTGAATCCCAGCTGTCGTGGGAGTGGGGGGGGGAGTTATACCTATAAGATATTTTTGACTTTGGTTCTCTGGTAAACGGCACCGTGTCCTTCATATCTTCTCACTTTCATGTTTCTGGGGGTGGTGTGTGCCTCAGCAGGTTCACTTGCTGTGCTTGTGATCAGAAGGTCGACTCAAGTCCCAGGGTCGGAAGACTGATGTCACCATTGGGCCATAAACCCTAAGTGGTCTAACAGTTCAAACACAAAGATGCATGTCACTTTGTATGATAGTGTGTGCTGAGTAAATAAAGTGTAAATGTGTTGCCGTGGGTTATGGAGAAG
Organism: Mormyrus iriodes; assembly: GCA_011763525.2. Lineage (NCBI taxonomy): Eukaryota > Metazoa > Chordata > Actinopteri > Osteoglossiformes > Mormyridae > Mormyrus > Mormyrus iriodes. Next base: position 5,311,778 of record JAAGVU020000113.1, read on the forward strand.
CTCACCTGTTTGAAGTGAGGCTGTCTTCGCCGTGACATGACAAGATGTGTCGGGGCAAGGGTGCTTTTTAAAATTTCCCTCTTTCACCGAACACCTGCCAGTAGCACTTCACACAGACCCAAAGCGGTTTCCATGTGTCCTCAGCAGGGCGTTTGTTCGAGGGCCGCTGGCAATGCATAAATATTTGCAGGCGCGGTCAAGCGACCGCATCGTTGAAGCGGATCCGGTCGAGAGGCATGCCAAACCATAGTGTTTCTTGTCATCGAATGGCATTCCTTGCTGCTTATTCATCTTTTGTGGCGGTAGATGACAGCGAATAGAGGGTAAAGTAGAAAAAAACGTGCCTTCTCCAGTGGCATAAAGGAAATTTTAAAGCAAGACTTCAAAAGCCCTTTTCACAGGCGTCTTTCACCGCTGTAGAAGAAACCGGCCTGTCGCGAGGAGGTACAAGAAGGCGTTCCCTCTCTTCTGTTCATCACTCAGCGTGGGGAGGGGACTCGCCTTCTGTCAGTGCGGGGATTCTTGACTGTTACCTGAAAATATTCTCCTTAGCAGCATTGCTGCCCCAGTGTTTGAGGATGCCGATGCATTATTCTGTTCGGATTCCATCAGAGACGGAACAGTGACCAATCAGGTTAGATTTCAGACACAGATTGTACCAAGCCTAAGTACTGTGGTTATGACTCGTTCTGTTACTTACAAGGTTATGGTGGAGAAAAGTTGTACTTGTAATCGACTGAGGGAAACTGTCGCAGGAAAATTTTCAAAATTTTGGACAGATGTGATAACGGGATATGTTGGAATTAATAATCTGGAGGAATCTTTCATTCTGCTGATTTGGAAGCATCCATCTATCCATCCATTTCCCATAATTGCTTATACAGTGCGTGGTTGCAGTGAGCTTGCAGTCTTGCCTGAGCAGGATGCCAGACCATCATAGGCTCTGGAAAGATTGACTCATTCTTCAAAATTGCATTGAACAGCATGTATCCATCTTATTTTGTTTGGAGCAGAATATATGGATAGGCTGCTTGGTGGATGATAAACTGCAATGTGCATTAGTGGACAGCCATGTCCATTCAAAATCGCCCATCGCATTTATACTCTGAAAATACTTCTTATTTATAAAATGACCCTCCCCATTAAACGTCACAAACTTCTTTATTTAAGACAATTTCGTCAATTTCATACAGTCTTCCAGTAACCTACCTCGCCCTAATCTTACATTTTATTGCATATAAATTTACAGCCCTGGAAGTACGTATTTAAAAAAAATAATGTCTCCCTCCGCGCTTCTTCAAGATTCAAGAAAACTTTATTGTCCGTTACATAGTGATATAAATTCCTCCTAGACACGGCTCATACATAACAAAACATCGGACAACACCACAAGTAATAAAAGCGACTGATAAAAATCTCAGTGAGAATACTTATTGTGAAGCATTTAAGATGCTAATGGCCGAGGGAATAAATGACTTTTTATATATAATCTCCCTGGCCGGAGGAACACTGTGACGCCCTAATGGTAATAATCCATGAAGGGGATGAGATAGGATGAGGTTGTGAGAGTGGCTTTCTGAGAAACTGACCGAGAGCACAACTCAATGCAATGTCTTCTGTCTGATTTATCCACTGAATATGATTATGAGATCAAAGCTTCCTTTTTTATCATGGATCTGTACAGATTTCAAAACGTCTCCAGGACGGCATGTTTGCTCTAGGCTCAACCCTGCTGCCTCGCACGTCCCAGGGTTATAATACTGCATCTAAATTACCTGTAGTGCCTGACTACAGGTGCTCTGCAATGAACTGGCATCCTGTCCATGTTGTGCCCCCAGCTGCCTGGAATAGACTCCAGGCCCCCATGTGACCTTGACCAAGACAAGTGGCTAGAAGATGGATGTGACAGCCACCAGATGTTATATAAAGCTGGTGCCTGTATATATTGCAGAACATGATGTGTGATTTTGTTAATTTGGTTAAAATTAATGGTATCTCCCCTGTTTGATTACACGGAATATTAATTAGTATTACATGCAATTACGTTGAATACTTAAAAGGAACTAATTTCTGCTCTTGTTGAAATTGTTTCCTTAGTATTTTCCTTTTATTTCACAGCTAAATATTCAGAATCAAAATAATTTCTCTGTTCTTTCAGTTTCAGGAAGATAGTTCTAGTATGCCTTGCATTTGTTAGCGAAGACGGCTGGAAAAACGATGAAATTCCTCTAAGCCCTAATAATAGTAACGAGATGTATATCCCTCTTACCCTAACCCCGCACCCCATCACCAACATGCAAGTAATCTCCCACAACAATTAGATGAAAGTCGAGCGCTCCGATACAAGATAAGCCTGGCACGGGGAGGCAGGCAGGCAGGCATGGCGCGGCGTGCTTTGACTGCGCGATCGCTACGTGCTGCCGCTTTGTCTCAGCGAGCTGTGCTGCCAGCGTACCACCTGAAGCCAATGATATCTGCAGAACGTGCCCATATGGCTTCCTCTGAATCTGCCGCGGCAAATAAGCAATATTGTTGAAGGTGCCCGGGGTGGGGGGGATCAGCGAAATGCTTTCATCAGATCCAGCAGCACCGATCACGTCAGCCTCCAGATCCCGATCTCTCTGCTTCGTTGCCGGGCTGCCTGCCACGTCTCACTCCGGCCCGGTGTCGGGTCACTCCTCGCAAAGCCTCACCCCGCCCTCACCGTCCATCTCTCTGAGAGGAAATGAAAGGGAGTAATGTGCTCTACCTGAAACAGGGCCCACGATGGGACAGGTATGATGTGTATAAATCATGCCCTGGTGCCCTCCACCCGGGGAATTTACAGGATTTATGGGTAACACGGCATGGCTTCATCGCTCCTTAAGGAAAGCCTGAAATTATTCATTGGGTTCTCCTTGTCACCTTACTCAAAAGATAAAATTAAATCCATGAGCTTCTAGGGGGGCTGAGGGTGGTTTAGTGGATTAGGCTGCTGGGCTGGTGATCGGAAGGTCACCAGTTCAAACCCCTTGGTTGTTGGAGCTATTCAGTCCTTGAAAAAGGCCCTTAACTCATATTGCTCCAGGCACTGGATGACTGTGTTTGTTTTTTTAACACACAATATTAGTCCCACAAATCCAATGAATTTTATTATTTTCTTCCCTTTTGAAATTTTAATTTTTTACATTTCAGTGAATCACTCTGACGGTTTTGTGTAACACAGTAAATATACATCAGACAACAATGTCTGTCTTTGTCTCTGCAGCAAACATCATGAAATACTCCACCCACCAAGACATCTTTACTTTGGACACCGGTGGAGATAATTAGCTCCCTGGTTAATGCCATGGGTTCTGTTCTCATTGATTAGGTGGCAGAATTAACCGATAACAGTAGTCCGGGATGGTGGTTATGTAATAATCTCTGTGCAAATTGTTTACTGTTTTCAGGTAGCAGCTTTTCTAAAGATCTGCAAGAAGCGTCGTGCCAGCCATTGTCGGACTGATCCCATTTTCATTTCTGTGGCATGTTAGTCTTCTGAATGTAGGTGGTCAAGCTCAAGATATGTTAAAGCACACAGAAGAGATAGGATCGATATCTGTTCCTGACATGCAGTACACAGTAAAGCTTGAATTGAAAGTGTTAACAAGGGTGTACTCTTAGCATAGCATGGCATTCATCTGCCGTGTAAATGGATATAAATAGATAGACTCGACAGTCACTGGCTGCACATATGATGACTAAGGACAGTAAAGGTGATTAGAAAGAATAAAATATTACATTTGGAAACTTGGGTACTTTGATTGGCATTTGATAGCGATCGCAAGAAAATCAAGAACACACATGCAAACGCTTATCGTTAGCATCACTAAAGCTACCTTAATGGTCTGCAAGTCTCCAGCCACAAATAGGTGAAATACGAGTGGTGTTATTCGTGTGTTTCCAAAGCGTTGCTTTAAATCCATGCTGAAACGTAAGAAGGTCATGAGCCGTCTTTCCCAACGTTAACTAGATTTCAGGTTGTCTGACCGGCCTTCCCGTTCCATTGCTAGGGGAGAATGGACGATTTGTGATGTTGTCCTTTAATGGATCAGGTTATTGTGTTTGGTCCACAATCGGGCCTAATTAATCATTACACAGTTAATGTGAAAATGTGCATAGCATATCAGGAATTTATTTTCTAGAGAAGATCTACCGTGACAGCTCTTTGTGGCTCATTGTCTATTGAAAATTTAATCTATATAAAGATTAGACAACTGTTTCGTTCTTGTGTCCATGAAGCCATAATCATAATTTCAGTGGTAATGAGTAAGCAAAGAATATTGCTTAAAACCATAATTTTAACATAAAAATGAGAATTTCAGGCTCAATGGAATCTGCTTCACAGCTCAACACAATGACGTGTCAGCCAAAATTTCAGCTCCTGCTGCTCGGCATTTGGCTGGTTTGCCTCGCACATCGCATGGAGAAATATCTGTTTTTCACATTAGCACTCCAACACCACAGCTTGGCAAAAACTGAATGCGATAGCTGGCTACCAGCTAACCAAAAGCGTGAGTCTAGAGACAAGGCTGCGGCTAACTGAAACCGCAAAGCCGGAAACAAGGTACTGGAAAGCAGAAGTGAAAACCCCGGGACAAAACAAACGAATATAACACCACTGAAGCGGAAACGGGGCTCCACACTAAACTAGTGAGGCTGACCCAGCTCATTGCCTTTTGGCCCCTGCTTCTGGTTCTGAACAAGGTTGCACAGAACTGACTGAATCCCCCCAACACACCTGTACCAGGTATTCTGTGTTCTTGATCGTTTGGTTTGTTCTTGATTGTTTGGTTTGTTCTTGACTTGGTTCAAGTGTGTTGGGAGCTGGGAGGGAGCAAAAACATGAACTGTCCTGGGATCCCTGAGGACTGGGTTGATAAACATTGGATTATGGGCTTCAGTCAGTTCTATGCAACTTTGTCAACCTTGGTTGAGGGTTTAGTTGTAACAGTAATATATTGTTAAAAGTCTGTCTTTGTTTTAAGGAAGAGATTCCCTTAAAGATCTGTGGATAGTTCAAACAGAAATAGTCAGTAAATGTTGTCTGAGGTCAGAAAACAATTATGACCTGAATTTATTTCTCTCATTACCAAAAAGGTGTCATAGAGTCATAACCAGTAATGAGTTTTTTACATAAAACTGTAGATCATCCTTATTATAGCGGAATAAAAGTTAAGATGGTAATGACTTAGCTACTGTAAGCTTTTCCTGCACCATGGGTGTTTATAGATGACAGGCCAGGAGGTAATAATTAATTTTTTGTATGAACTAAAATTTGATTGAACAAAACATTCATAATCTGTGATTATGAGAATAGCAATGACCTTAATTACTGACATTTCATTACAGAGATTAATATTTAAGCAATTTTAAGAAGACAAAACACAGTGATTGCTAGATGGTCTAATTTTCACCCATTATTTCAAAAGGCTCATTAGTCATTATAAAACCAGCAATCCTTTTTTCTTCCATGTAAATCCATTTTTAGTGATTTTGTTTTGATGGCGGTAATGGCTCAGTATGTCTTATGAGTAACAAAGGATGCCTCATTTTATCTGACCTTATAAAAGGAGCAATGGAAGCTTTATTTGTGAGACAAACAATGTAGTGTCGTAAGTTAACGAGCTGCCGGATTCTGATTGGCCACTGAAGGGTGCAGCGGTTTCCAGCAGAGACAAAGATAGGCAAGCCAGGAAACACAGGCTTCTGTTCGTTATCCATGATTTTGTTTTTCTACATCTTTTTGCTTTCGCTTTTATGGATCAGGAACCTCATCTCGCTTGGCAGATCATAAATCAAGTTCCTGGAGTACTTTTCCAAACGTCCTCACGGTCCCCCTGCCTCGAAGACTACGTAGATGGTATAAGTGAGTGCGCCGAGGCAAGCTTTGCTCTTTGATGGCGGGCATGCCACTCAATGCAGTTGTCCTCTGCCTGCCCTTAAAGACAGGATTTCCAAATAAGGGCAAAAAGTGACATCAGTGGCCCATATATACACTTAGACTGGTAGCTGTTAAGAGAAAACACTCTCAATGGATACTTTACCCAAAGATCTCAGATTGCAGGAGATGAGGAGAAATGTTTATGAAGACCGGGAGTCTTTTTGAAGAGAATTAAGAGTGAAATCCCAAAGGTAGACCAGCGTGGACTTATATATACTGTGTATACTGTGTATTATGTATATATTATATATTACTTTATCGGCCAGGTACACTTTCATATTCAGTCATCCCTCCAGATTCACAAAAATTTTTGCCGCCTGTGAAAGATCGCGGGAGCACGACGCACAGACAAAAACAATACTGAAAATTTGCATCACATAAAATCATATAATATGAAAATATTAGTGATACATAATATCTGTTAGTGTAAGTACATACTATATAATTAATATTAAAAGTACTCGGCGCATCTTCGTCTCGGCAATCAGCCTCACTCTCGTTAGCTGCCCTTGTGACTATGGAGTCTTTCAATTCTCTCAGATACTCTTAAACTTTTCAGTGCTGTTAATTTAGCATGTTTAATAATGGGTCCAAAACGTAGTGTTCCCAGTGCGTACAGTAGTAACTTTGTACATACAGGGGCGTAACTTTGTACATACAGGGCAATGTTTGAATGTTATATAAAAAGGGAAATGAGAAAGCAATTTGACATGCAAAGTGTACAGTACAGAACTGTTTGCTTATAAATTGGAAATAAATAGATTTTTTTATGCTATTGTTCAGGTTAGCAGGCTATTATGGTTTGAGGTTAGGAGTGCCCAAGTGTTATTCGCAAATTTACACATTTGCAGGGATCTTCTACTCCTAAATGTCATGAACGTGAAGGGGTTACTGAACTAGGAATTTGTACATACATTCACGGGCAATGTATAAATAAAAAAAAAATAATTTAAATTGAAATAAATTACAACAGACTTAAGTATGAGCAATAGTGCAAGTCAGTACATAATACAGCCAGTTCAGTAAAACTTACAGTCAATATACAAACATACAGTACAGTGCAAATGTTTCAGGCCGTCAAAGGAAATGTTTCATATTTTCATAGAGAAAAAAAACACAACTTGACTTTAGAAAATATGCAAATTGACAGGAGCTCAGTAAAAAATAAAATGTATGTAAATTACAGTATTGTATGTACCCACGCTCTCACATATATATAAATATAAATTGCTGCATATAATGCCTTAATTAAGGAGATAATTAATAACAACTGCAAACAGGGCAGCACACATTCACTCCGGTGAATTTTCGACTCCCCTCATCTTGGCTGTGACGTTCAGCCCGGATCGCCATGGTTTCCGTTCCCCTCATGCTGGGGGGGAATACGGAGGAGGTGCAGCTGCCAGAGAGGGAGCAGCGGGGGATGGAGACGAGTGAGGGCACTGTGGGGGGAGGCGGATGGTTGCGGAGGGCTAGAGTGTGGCTGTGGAGGGGTGGGGGCGTTTCGATTCAGGGGGACATCTGAGAGGATGTGCAGGAGTCGCCCAGGAGCTGATTACCCCTGAATTCCCTCTCCGTGATGGACGAGCACTGTAACCCAACGAGAGAACAGCGATATGCTCCCCAGCACTGTGAATGAAGATATCTGCCATTCTGTCCTCCGCAGGAGAATGCAGCTGTCACGAGGGATATTCCCCCGACCCGGAACACGCGCACCTCTGTGTCCGCACCGACTGGGGCCAAAACGAGGGGTACGTCCCGGGTCCCGAGCACACTCCCAGGTTCTTTCAGACGAAACTCCTTACTGTATGCTGCATCCTATCTCCTCACCATGCTTTCATTAACCTCATGCCCCTATCCTTCTCGTCTTTGTCCATTTTTGAGAGGATGATATTAGATGCGTTCAAATTATTTAGTTAAAATGAATATTTTTTGAGGAAGTGTCAAGAGAAACAGGACCCCGTGCTCACCCTGCCATGTGTGTTCCAGCCCCTGGCCTTACACAAACCTGGAGAAGGGTTACGACCTGGTAACAGGAGAACAGGCCCCGGAGAAGATATTCAGGTAAACAAACAGTCTCAGCCTTGACCTCTTAGTGTTGCCTCACTCCCCTTCCCGGGTTTTCCCAAAACCCGCCTGTGTTTATTTCCACTTTGCTGACCGGCTGGCCACATAAGGCAGCCTCTATCGGCACACCTGTTCCCGCACTGAGCCCGTGAGTCCACCGGGGGGCAGCGGAAGCGTCTCCAGTTAGCCTCCAAAAGTGCCGTTCAGAGCGGGGCTTTTTCGAGAGCACTTACTGGCAGCCTTGGGGAGAAGGAGCACTTCTTCTCCTGACAGGAACATCTTCAGCCTGACATCGGGCGAGGAGCACGTGCGCCAGTAAGCGAGCCGTCCAATCAGACGGCCCGTCTCATCTGCCCCTCTATGCACTCACCCGCTTCTCGTCGACGTCACTTGTGGTGTGATTGTGAAACAATGCAAACCGGCGATTCTATACCGAGGACCGAAGGTATCAGTGTTTGTGTGACAAATACAGAACAATCCTTGCCTTAGAAAGTGTAAATATCCATCAAGAACTTCACTTCAGGTAAGCCCAGATAACAATTCACTCTCCCTCACGAGATCTCTTCAGGGAAGCAGAACCAGAAAAAGTAGCACAAATGTGAATTTGAAATGTGCTTCAGCTGTGATAGTTGGAGATTTAAACTAAGAGGGGGAAACAAACTGAGTGTGCTTCAAAAGTGTACTTTATATTTTAGCTGTGTAGTGAGTCAGTGTATTATGAAGGATCCCACTGTTTCATTCATTGCCTTCCTAAGAGATGGAGTGGGGGGGTGGCAATCGATGCCGCTAAGGTGTCTAACACTAAGACAACCCCATGATCGGTTATCGGGATCTTATTCATGAGCCTGTGTGGGTATCGATTTTACTTATTCATTGCATAATGGAATTCTAGCACAGGGTTTCTCAACATCACATGCACGGGCGCTGCATCGGTAGGGAGCTACATGCTAAATTTCCGCAAATAAACATGAAATAAGCACGTACGGGCGTGTGTGTTTATACAATGCATTCATATTGACTTGAACTTGAGGAGTGGGAATTCACATATCGATTTTTTTTTCCAAAATCTAATTTAAGTAAAGGCAACATGCATGGTTTTTGGAGATGAGATCTGATAATTTATTTATCCAGTTGTTTGGGGAGTTTCATCTGTCACTGGCCTCTTATAAATATTAAAATCTGCCTTTCACAGTGCTGTAGGAATAAGACGGATCGTCCCATCGTGGTGAAGTATGAAATTATCATGGTGGGTCTATACAAATATAGCTTTGCTTGTTTTTTTTTTTGTTTTTTTTTCCGAGAAGTTGTGATTGAAGCGCTGATTCAGATATTCCGACAGAAGTGTGCGCATGTGCGTGAAAACTGAAAATTTCTAGGCTAATATTAATAAAACAGGGAGCTAGATTGGAAGAAAAACTGGCACTAATTTCCTATGCTAGTCCCCACTCCAACAGCCATTCCCCTAGTTAGCCCTGCATGCTCCATGCCGGTAATAAATACTGCTGGACCTTCTGCCTGCATCCTGTCTGTTAAACATTTAATGTTCGTTTTTTCCCCTCGCATCTGTAAGTGTGTCAGCCTGTGCCCCTGTTTTCCTTCAGGTCCTCCTACAGCCTGGGCCAGGGTCTGTGGCTGCCTGTCAGCAAGAGCTTCGTGGTGCCACCTGTGGAGCTGTCCATCAACCCTCTGGCCAGCTGCAAGACAGACGTGCTGGTGACCGAGGACCCCGGTGACGTCCGGTGAGTCCTTCGGCGCTATTGGACGACGCCCAGAAAGGCGGTTCCCTGTCAGCCATTCACGGCACAGGCCACGTCCTGATCAGTCTAGCTGTCCCAGTCCTTGATTGCATGCCTGGATGTCCGTGTTTGATTTATTTCCACCCCACCTATCAAACCAGTAGCACTCCTTGAAAGATCCAGTTTATTCAGGCATAATAACAGCCAGTAGCTTATTGCTCAGTAACCTTGTTACTTTTTGGAGAGGTCTGAAACAATTTTCAGCCGTTTTAGGATGGCGTGAATTCATTTTTATCAGAGAAGCTTTTCTTGTTCTGCACTAAATGCACAGAATGGACATCAGAATCAGTGATTACCCAGCATCACATCTGATCTTTCCCTTGAAATTTTATATCGACAAGAAAATGAATGTAGAAAGGCTGAGTAATTAGGTAATATGACATACTGTTTAATACTGACCCCTCTCCACATCGCTAGAAGCTGATTGCCTTACGGGCGAGTGTTAGGCAAATTGCTATCTGGTGGGAATGCAGTTTATCATTTTGCATGTGAAGATCCATCCATCCATCCATCCATTTTCTATAACCGCTTATTCCACATGGGTTGCGGGGGGTCCGGAGCCCATCCCGGAAACTGCGGGCACAAGGCAGGGAACAACCCAGGATGGGGCGCCAGCCCATCGCTGGGCACACGCACACACCACTCACGCACGCACACATACGGGCAATTTGGCAACTCCAATCAGCCTTGGCATGTTTTTGGAGTGTGGGGGGAAACCGGAGTACCCGGAGGAAACCCCACGACAACACGGAGAGAACATGCAAACTCCACACACATGGAACCCGGGCGGAGACGTGAACCCCGATCCCAGAGGTGTGAGGCAACAGTGCTAACCACTGCACCACCGTGCCACCCCGCACATGAAGATATGTGAGTTATTTCATGATATCAGATCACGAGCCTCTCTGTACAGGCATTTTCAGCAGGGCGTGCCGCGATATTAACACTGAGCTGCAGCTTGAAGAGAAAAACGTCTTTATTTATAATTGTTTGTTTGTTTTGCCTGTATTTCAGCTGGAATCCCAGCTTTATTTTCCTGGAGTCTTTTGTCAAAAGTCAGCTTATCAAATATTAGCATTAATTCTTTGAATTAATTCTCCTCCTGTAAACAGGACATGTAGTGTGTCCCGGCAAGGTGACTTGTTTTTTTTTTTTCCATTAATTCTCACTTATTCCTGTGTTGTGCAGCCGTTGCTGCCTCATGTAAGTAAAATGCCTTTTACGAGGGTGCAGTCACAGGGATTCCGCTCAGACTTGGACCTTCACGGCTGAGGGATGCGCATACTGATCTCTGTGTGACCCGCTTTTGGCTCTAATTAAGGGAGGGGGGGGTCTCCCTTTACTGAAGGTGGAGCTGAGGAAGACTGCAGGCTCTCGCCTGCCCAGCACCAGATGGGCTGTGTGTTTCAAGGGTGAAAGTGAACTAGTTAATTGGGGCAGCGTGTGTTCAGTTGGAAGGCCCAGATCAGCACCTCTGAAAATATATCGATGCCAGTATGTAAGGAATCTGGGGTGATGCATTCTGGGATTTGCAAAACAAGACATAAAAGCCAACGAGAACCACTCTGCCACCACATTGCACAGCTGTCCCATTTTGTCAAGTCAAGTCATGTGAGCTTTATGGTCATACCGTCCATAGACAGGTACACAGTGGCAGGAAATAATGTTCCCCCAGGACCACGATGTGATGTAAAAAGAGGAAGTGACAGGGGGAGGGGTTTCAAAGGACTTAAAGTGCAAAACACTGCACAGTGTAACAGCAGGCAAGCTGGACAAGAGGGTTTATATACAATAGCATATATACCCATGTATATAAACATAAGAGTTTATATACATAGTGTAATGTGTATGTAAAGAGTTAATGCAGCAGGGAGTAATAATTATATTGTAAATTAATAATTAATCAATAATACTAAGTTAGAGTAACCAGTGCAGGTAGCACAGGGGGTGGGGGGAGGGGAAGTATTCTCAGGAATTGGCTCTGGGGAACACTATTTCTGCACTGATGGGAGATTTCTGTCAATCAGCCATGCCGCAAGCTTAAGGTGACAGTGTTTGTTTTTTTTGGGGGTGGGGGGGTTTGTTGTCTTTTTTTTGTGATTGACAGATTGATGAGCCCTATGTCACCAATCAAAAGCATTTAATTAGCAACTGTCACTAAGGTTTGTACTGAGCCTGCTCCCCACCCCCTGAGAAAAACGCAAATATATTATTCATGTGGGTGCCCAAATCCCTGGTACACCTTTTAAAAGACTCTTTAAGGGATTAGTGTAGATATACTGACTAATTGCAGAACATTAACATATTAATGCAAATTGGAAATAAGTAGTTCATTAGCTCTCCTTGACACGACACTACAGTTAAAGGCAAACTCCCTTGAGATTGTATATATTTGCAAGTAATCTACCCGTCACCGGTCAACGATAAATACTACTGTTTTTATATTGTCCTATTAATTCAGCTGCCTTCGATTTGAGCAGTTGTGCAATAATAGAGTATTTCTATGCAGATGCAAAAAAACACTTAGGAAATGATTCCGCCATTAAGTTGTGCATAATTGACCTATTATGGTTTATTTATAATTTTTCTTTAATGTACGCCGGTGCCAGTTCTTACTGTAAATGCTTATGTAATATTGTGCATATTATTATTGCATAAATGATTATTTTCCCTTTGTTAGTTGGGGAAGTCAGGTTTTTGCCGGAATGTTTGATGGGTCTGAATTTTTATATCTATGCGTGTAAGTGGCACTCCTTAGTGTTTTAATGACAAATTTATTTCATTAATGGTTCAATTTCAGGGCAAAAGCAAAGCATGGAATTGGCCAATAGGACCTGAAAGGTAGAAAGTGAGCACTCCACATGGAACTCCATTAAGAACTCCATTTAGGTCAGAACAATTTATCTCCTCGGTGACGTCTCTGTATGAAAGGGCACAGCATGTTCCGTGGTCAATTTGCGGAATTATTTCTGAGTGTTCCGAGTCACGGCGGGCTCAGCGCGTGGTTGCCAGGGGGTACGGCGGCTGGTGATGACGAGGCTCGGGAAAGCAAACAATGTAATCTCCACCCGCTAATACAGCTGTCAGGCACGCACGTGGACATCTGGACAGCGGGAAGACTCACTCCCACCGCTGTCAGATGAAATCCGGGCACCAGACATCTGTTGAAATAGGGATTTGGAATTCCCAGCAAAGGCATTTTTGAACATGTATTTTTGCTGCTTGCACTTTGCTGGATAAATATATGAAAATGAAGATTATCAGTGGATGACTCAGTGCTGTTCTCCCAGAAGTCTCATTTCATTCGTTTTTATATCATCAGTTGTGTAAATGAAGGTTTTTAGCCCAGAAAAGCAATTGTTTATTTTAACAGATCAGTAGAAGCAATAATTAATATATGCATCCACTGCAGGAGCAGAGTCATCCTGGGGCCTGTGTCAGGCGGCACAGGGCACAAAGCATGTGGCAGCCTGCACGAGATGCCAGTCCCTGACCCACACACCCACTGAGGCCGATTTAAAAATGCAAGTCCGCATGTTTTTGGAAAACTGTGTAAGCAAGTTGGGACGTGCAAATTCCGCAGAAATACACAGCAAGGGGGGCAGGGATTAAGCCCCAGTCCTTGCGGGTATGTGAGGTCACTCTGCTACCCCCTGAGCTGCCATAATTACTATACACTGTGGCCATCCATTTTCTGTAAACACTTATCCTAGTCAGGGTCGCAGGAGCCTATCTCAGAAGCTAAGGGCACAAGGCAGGGAACGACCCTGGATGGGGCACCAACCCATCACAGGGCACACTCACACATACACACTTATGGGCAATTTGGTAATTCCAGTTAACCTCAGCATATATTTTGGACTTTGGGGAGAAATTGTAGTACCTGGAGGAAACTGCAGGGGGAGAACATGCAAATTCTACACACAAGGAGCCATGACAGAGACTCACACCCAGCTCCCACAGGTGTGAGTAAATGTGCTAACCACTGCACCACCGTGCCATCCCAACTGTGACCAATTACTTAAATTAATTAATCGTATACACAATCATGCGTCACTTAATGATGGGGATATGTTCTGAGAAATGAGTTGTTAAGCGATTTTGTCATTTATTTCCTGCAAACGTCATTGGGTGTACTTACACAAACCTGTCATGCTGTACTTGTGCATACAGTGCAGTAGGTTTAGTTACCAGTATCACGACAAACATGTAAGAAATTCACTGCTCTACAACAATGAAGGCTATGACATCACTAAACGAAATTTTTCAGATCAATTACAGTAAAATCTTAGGGGACCACCATCGTATATGCACTCCGTCGTTCACCAAAACATCGTTATGTGGTGTGTGACTGTACAGTCTTTTGGCGATACTATCACAGAAAAAAGGAAAAAAGAAGTCACCCCACTCTAAACAGTATATATCTAAATTTGTTGTATATATTATATATAATTTTGAAATACAAATAACCATAACTCTACTGCAGAGTCGCATGAGCTCTTTTTCCATGCCGAAAGAATATAAATTATATACACACAAACAGTGATCAAAAGTCATAAATGAATAATGAATATAAAATAATGATCGCAAATCATGGACGGCTAACTGGCATTTAATGTCACAGTAAAATCAACGCGCACAAGCTGAGTGACCGGGGACATTATCAGAGGAAACCTGCAGCACCAATGAGTAGTTATTGACTAGTAAACGGAAAGCGACGTGTGGACGAGCTTTATTATTTACCACCTCGTCTGTGGGATCATACCACTCATGAATGATGCAGTGCTATGATACAGTTATGATCCAGACGGCGGTATAAATGGAAGAGGGCTGTAGGTGGGCATGTTTGGTTGGCGCATGTCTGTCCGCTGGCCGTTTGCGGCCATGGCGACTGGCCGACGTGGGAAACGGACTGGTGTTAATAACACCATGAACATTAGTGAAGGATGGGGGACAGTGTTCTGCTGCGCAATGCTGTGCAGAAACGCCAGCGATGGCACACTGTGACTGGACGGTGAGCCGGAGATCCTCAGGGGTGTCAGGAGCCCTCACAGCACCGTGGTGACGGAGAACATTAAATAAAATCCAAAGCAGCAATGATTCCCTTTGCACCACTGTTTTATGCTCTGTTTTGAAATTCACTTTCAGAAATATTCCAGCTAGTGCACTACCTTTGCCCTGAGCAAGGGTGTATGTAGGGGCAAGACCACATGGGACACTGCCCCCAGCTTCAAGCTGATTGGTGCCCAAGGGGCCCATTGCCCCGTCACTCACAGATTCCAAACAAATCATTGGCTGATGATAAGGTTGCCCTCTCTGTATGAATTATGGCCCCTTTCTGCTCCCCACACAAAAAAAAATTCCTACAATCGCCCTGCTCCTGATCTTCCTAAGACAGACTCCTGGCTGTCCGTGACCCGGTGCTGGATAAGCTGCTTTGGAATATTGGGGATTTCCCACGCGTAGTATGTATAGTATTCTTTGCAACTCTGTTTTTTTTTTTCATTATCTAAAGTACTTTTTCAAAGGTGACCCTGGGCTGTAGGGCAGAAACCTGCAACCTTCTGGTCACTAAATCCAGTCTGCTGGCAAAGGTGCCGAGTCGTACATTTCTTTAAAGCAAATTTTAAAAGCGTGTCTTTTCTGACACCCCCTGCTTGCCTTTTGCCGAACCCAGTGCCAACAAGGAAGGGGAGGGACGCTGGTCCGTGTCCGGCCTCAGCCCGTGTCCTTTCTGCTCAGTTCAGAACCGGACAGATAAGGATGCCCCCTGGTTATAGCCAATTGCTGCAATATCTTCGGGAGAGAGACCTGGAAGCTAACAGAATTATGTTGCCGATTCGGCTGAAGATGTTCTTAAGAATGAGGGAGATCCAGCAGGCTCTGAAATCCTGGGTAGGACGAAGGGATGAGGTGTGAATCGGCTAGATAAAATATTCCCCGGCAGAAGTGTCTACAATTAACCACCCTGACCTACTAAGTAGCTTATGACTAGCCTGTGGTGGGTGATGTGTGTATTAGTAATGGTTCCTTCTTTGTACATGTCATTAGCTAGTGGCAAAATACAGATATTAATATTTCATTATAGCATAGATATGACATTATTTGGATAAAAGTAATTAAAGCAAATATTACTTGAAATACAGTTCTTTTTTCTCAAAAGTTCTACATCTATAGCAGTTAATGCCATACTATTTTTATAACAGTATAATCCAGGTCATATATTAGGCAGTCGGCCGTATGCTTGCACCCTAATTTGTGCGCCCCCACATTAACATTGTCACTATGCTGTTTCTCAGTTAGGGCATCAGGTTCTCAGGCTTATGCTTCCAGAACAGGGCACTTTGGGAGAAGGTGCACAGAAACGTCCTGCCGGTATAATGTGACCTATTGATGCCATTTTGATTTTGACATTATGAGCCTTGCCACTTCACAATCCTGTGGGGGCCGCTGACATTTTGAGTAGCTATTTATGCATGATGGCCATTTTTTTTTAGCGCGCAAATACACAGATATTTCTAAAATAATTTGACTGACGGGTTTTCTGCAGGCGATGTGGTGGCTCAGTGGGTAACATTGGTGTCTCATTCTTCCAGTCTTGGGAGGGGTTTTGAATCCCTCCCCTGCTGTGTATGTGTGTGTGTGTGTGTGTGGAATTTGCATGTATTCCCTGTGTTGCGTGGGTATCCACCCCCCTCCTCCCAGTTGTGCAAAATCTAAATTGACCAGAGTCTGTGCCCTGTGATGGACTGGCATCCTGTCTGGGGTGTTTGCTGCTGGTTCCCTGTTCTTCCTGAAATAGTCTCCTTGTGAAAATCTACTTGATAAGCAGTTGGATGGTGGATGTTTTCAGCACAAAGTGTTCTAGAAAGTTCTTTTTGAATTCATGGAAGACCTCACAAGGGCAGCACTGTGCAATATTCTATAAAGCGCCAGGCAATCCTGAGCGTGTCAGGGGCGCCCTGTGAGAGGTGCGATCAGGATGCTTCGTGGCTTATGATGTTACTTCACTGCTTTCGCATCATCTGCCTCATGGACCTGTGTGAACAAATTACCCAAAGCCTTGTGGGCCTTTAAATAGTGTGTGCATTGGGCCTGAAACACGTTACTGTGGCTATGTTGTCTTCTGCTGGCTGAACACGAGCTAATTCCGTGACAAATCTTCATAGTGGCGGGCCTGCAACCTGAGAGACAGCCATGGGATTTGGCTATGTATCGGACATTACTTGAATAATGTTGTATCATTTCAGTCCCAAACAGCCAGTGTCGTGACTGAAATCTGGGGACTGGACTGGCGTTGGCTGTGTAGATATAGATTTTGTTGAATTATCATCATCACCGTCATCTTGGTGATGGTTCCAACCTTCAGTCATTAGACCAGTGTTTCCCAGTCCGGTCCTCAGGAACCTGCAGACAGTCCACGTTTACTGGGAGCTGGGAGGGAGCAAAAATTTGGATAGTCTGTGGGTCCCTGAGGACCGGGTTGGGAAACCCTACATTACTGTAGATGTCAGGGGGAACGACCAGCTGTCTGAATGTGACAGAAATGCTTATCTATCTATCTATCTATCTATCTATCTATCTATCTATCTATCTATCTATCTATCTGCCATGTGAGGCATCAAAACATTATTATTATTATTATTATTGTTGTTGTTGTTGTTGTTGTTGTTGTTGTTGTTGTTGTTATTATTATTATTATTAGTAGTAGTAGTAGTAGTAGTATTATATTGTTTTTCCTGACGTTCTAATTACAATTATTGATATTACTGTATTACAGTTACTACGGTTTTACCGTTATAGGTGTGTAATGGCAGGGACATGCATCTGGTCCGGGCCTGAAATACTGTGACGGACAGGATATTCCATGCATTTCTGCCCACGTGATTTCAAGACACTCTTCAATTCGTCGGAAGGACAAGCGGATATTTAAAGGAGATGTAAAGTGGGATGATAATAGGAATGTCGACAGAAGCTGCTGGGAGTGCGGGCCGTGGCCGTACCCTTGAGCCGTACGCCCAACCTGGAAACGCAGACTACCGTAGGAGTGTGAAAGTCACATTGGGTTGAAGAGGCCCGAGGAGGGAGCAAGCATCATCACGCGGCAGGGGGGAGGGTGGCTGCTGAAGGACTCCCTGTCCCGGTGGTCTGCACGTATAGGACCTCAATGGAGGGAACAGCATCCCCTAGTGGCTCGCTGCCATGGTCCTTGAACTGCAGCGGTCTGGCTGCCATGAACCCACCGCCGTACCTGGCAGACAGCCTGATGAATGGCCTGGTGAAAACAATCAGGGGAAGTCGAGGCACACTTTCATCTCACGCCTGTCTGCGAAGCTTTCAAGGAATTGAACCGTAATGCAGCTGTCGATGTATCATTCTGTGTTTTTTTATTATTAGTGAAACCCATTTGTATCGGCTCATATCTCTGGAGTCATATAACGCAATACAAAAAAAAAAAAAGTGATGGTGTGTGCTACGTTTTTGGAATACGTGAACAGGTCTAGTTTCCACTGCGCGGGTTAAATGCAGTTAATTCCAGTTATTAAGTTATATTAAGTTCTTTAATGGCTAGGAGAGGTGGGGATTCTTTTTTTTAGTTATGGAGGAGCTGCAAGGCCCCACTTTAAACGATTACAGGAAATTTGTATCCGTGAAACAGAAGAGACTGTGGAGGTTTTCCAGTCTGGGCTGAAACAGGTAGCCCATCCAACATATGCTGCACGTGCTAATGCAATACATGCTAATGTGCCACATGCTAATGCGATACATGCAAATGCGATACACTCCTAAATTATGGCTCCCTGAGTTACAGGTACATTGGAGGTTTCACATTTGAGACTATCAGCTTCCACACTGGCTCATATTAGCTGAACTAATTACTTCTGCAGCAAATTGTCCTGCTTTGGTTTGGTCCATACGCTGGGATCATTTCCCGCTGTAAGGCTCAGCCATTCGGCGTCTCGTAAGAGAGACTGGAGCTAAAGCTGTAAGTCGCAGTTTATTTTTGTACGATTTAGACAGGACCGTCGTGGCATTATTCCCGATGGGCCCCCTCCTTTCAAGTCCCATCCGTCACAATTCCAGCGGGTGACGGATGGTGCTTTGAAATCCAGATGTTTTGCACCTCTGCTTGGGCCCCTTCGCCAGTGAGCAGCAGACGTTTTGTCGTTTGCACGCCTCTCACGGACCCCCCCATCCTGTCACTGTGTCGGAACATACACCCCCCTTATATCTTCTCCCACAATCAATTTTCCTCTAGGTCTGATGTGTTCGCGCATTGCAACCTGGCTCGCTGCCGCCGTGTGCGTCTTCCCGGAGGCAGGGAACGCGGGGAGAGACAGGCGATCGCATTGTTTACTCGACGATTGGATGTGGATGCGGCTTAAATTATTATGCTTTAGTGTTCACTGGTAATCTGCAGGAGTTTATCATTCAAGCAGAGCGCATCAGTCAAGGTTACTATCGCAAAGTAAGGAGAACAGGCGTAAGCTCTCATCAAGTTCGGGGTCGACAGGAAAATATACCCTGCCATACAATGCCCTACCCCATTAAAGGGTGATATCCTTTAGCAGGGTGGCTAAAAACATCCTCCCAAGGGCACTCTGTTGGACTCTTGGGTGGGGCAGTTACTCCGAATTTCTCCAGTTAATCATTGAGTTGGATAAATGTATTAAAAACTGTATGTCATGTTTTGAATTCATTTTTGATTTTTTTTTTTATACCCGTTTGAGTAAGAAGTCTTCTCCTTCTGGCAGATTAAGGCATCAGGCTAAGCAGCTAAACGTAACAGGAAGTCAAAGTGTCGGCCCTGTGAGCCGGGGGGAGGACGATTAATGCTTCTTTATTAACTTTTAAGCTGCGCCAGCAAGGGCGACTAAGGGTGGCAGGCCCCTCTGGGGGGAACTGATGAGCGGGGCCGTCGAGGTGGGACGCCGGCAGCTGGACCCAGTGCTGCGTGGAGCAGGACGCTATATATAGCAGCGGTGGGGGGGGGGGTGTATGAATGATGTTCTGCTCTGTGCCTTGTTTTTGTTAAGGAGAGCATAGATAATAATGGCGATAATGGCCGGGACACAGGACAGAGACGAAGCAGGAGAGGTGCTCAGATCTGTCCACACTAGACCGTCCCAGAGTGCGTTACCTCTACATGGCCTCAATCCACTTCCAACCTGCAGACTGACACAAACACAGTCATGATTATGAAGATACAGGGCGGATAAATGGTGAATACAGGGCAGCACCTGTAGCTAGGCAAATCGAGTTACCAATGTGTGCGTTGTTGGTTCAAATCCCAGGGAGCACACATGCAATTGTAACCCTTCCCTTTATGGCCAGTCGCTTTGGATGAAAGCCAGATAAATGTAAATCTCATGTGCTCTTCCCCGCTTTTATTTTGGCTCAACTGATGGACATCCACCTGGACTGTGGTTCTGCGGCTGTGCTCACTGACAGGCTGGGATATATTAGCCATGATTTCCTGGGTAAATTACATTGTTTGAGGATACCATGGCAATGGCAGAATTCCAAAACGCCGTTCCAAAGGCCGTTCTTCCATTGCTGTTGCCAAGTTACCTGTCACCGTGCCAGCTTTCATCCTGGTAAACGTGGGTACTTCCGAGGAGCGAGAAGCGGGAGGGGCCAGGGTGGCGGGAGAGGGCACAGGGCCCGGGCAGGGCATCCGTGACGACGGGATGCCGTGGTGCGCGTCCCCAGCCACCCCAGAGGATTGCGCAGTCCCTAGCCCTGCAGACATGACATTGCACAGCGACACTGCAGCCTGCTGCATTCTGGATGGGGTGAATCAAAATAACAAAGAAAAAGAGTACCAAAAAAGAACCAGAGACGCAGTAGGTGCCCTTGTGGTCCTCGGTGCAGCTAGTAAGCAGGATATCATTGACTCGGGGACACTTTATGCTCCAGTTACACACAGGCAAGCTGGTTAACGTGACTAGTACACATTTCAGGGGTGCCGCTAGAGATTTTGGGCCTCATTAAATTATAAAGTATTGGGCCCAAACCCAGACTAATCCAGTTCCAAATTTTTTCAGGCCCCTGCCACTCAGCGTGGTGGCTTGGTGCCTCATCCTTCCCAGGTCAAGGGAGCAGTCCCACCTCCAGGCTCTGCATGGATGTATTTTGCATGTTTTCCCCGCTGTCAGGGTATGATGCCTTTAGTTAATTATTATTGTTATTTTGGGTGTTCCTGAGGGGGGGCTGCTGCCACTGTTTAAGGCATCGTGAAAGTGGGGGCCTCCGTTAGTTGAATGTAGTTGAAGATGGAGGCTGGTAGGGCTCCATACCTGTGGTACCTGAGAATAGATCATAAAGCTCAGCTGATAGATTTCTGTATAGTTTTTACTATTTATTTGCAAAGAGTTTCTGGATTTTGTTTTTTTTCCCCATTGCAGTTAATTTTTCTACTCACCGATCTACCTCTCCAAGGCTGCTGGAATGCCCTAGCACCCATTGCTTGCGTTTCATGTCAAACACATTAACATTTAGTGTTTAGCTCCACCTGCATTTCTGAAATGCCCTTACAGTGTTCTGGAATGTGCCCTGTGATAGACTGCTGTGCTATCCGGAGTGTTTCCTGTCCTGTGTCGCCTAGGATTGACTCTTCATTACCCTGCACTGGATGAGCAGATGGATGGGTAATAGACGGTGTCAGGATTGTTGGAATGGGATTGGGAATTACTTGGGCTTGCAGGAGAGTAGCTGAGAAGTCCCCAAAACATTACTTGTGTATGAATGTGTCTGAATGTGCATGTGTGTGTGATTAACAGTCCAAATTATGTCGTTGGCTTAACTTAAATACCAGATACAGCTCTTCCAAGAACTATATAGCTATATAGCTCTTTCTTGTATCTTACAGTTTGCCACTAGAGCTCTTCCTGGTTGCCGGGACCTTACAGTTTGCCACTAGAGCTCTTCCTGAATCCCGGGACCTTACAGTTTGCCACTAGAGCTCTTCCTGGTTCCCGGGAACTTACAGTTTGCCATTAGAGCTCTTCCTGAATCCCGGGACCTTACAGTTTGCTACTAGAGCTCTTCCTGGTTCCCGGGAACTTACAGTTTGCCATTAGAGCTCTTCCTGGTTCCCGGGAACTTACAGTTTGCCACTAGAGCTCTTCCTGGTTCCTGGGAACTTACAGTTTCCCACTAGAGCTCTTCCTGGGATCTGACCAGGCCAAATGTTACAGGTGCCATTAGTTAGACACTGTTTGTGTTCTGCCCAGTTCTGTGTGCCACGAAGTTCTTTGAATTGTCACCCTGTGTGTTTTTATCACCCTGCTGAAAGTGCCGTCAGCCTTATTTATAAATGGCTTCCCATCATCGCCATCTCCCTTTCATGGGCACATCATGAATGCATGCATTATTTAGGGAGCGTGGCAGCGTGGCAGTGTACATCTTTAAACGTTAAACTATTGGCTCGGAAAGCCTTGTCTCCTTATGGGCAGTCAGTGGTGGCATTTTTTGCGTGGGGCTTGTTTCTTGTAAGGAGAGTAACTGTGATGCGTAGCTGTGTGAGTAATTGTGATGTGTAGCCGTGTGGTGGAAAAGAACAGGTGCCTGCAATCGACCATGATTCCACTTTTCATCTACTCCTGTCCTCTCATTGGTGTTTCTCTGGGTGGGGCAAGATGGAATAAGTCACAGCCACATTAACTCCATAATACCATGTCCCACGCTCACCCTAACACGCACTAATAGCCAGAAATGATACATGAATCACATTGTTCCTTGTCGCCTGTGACGTAAGGAGACTGATTTCGACCCCGCGCCATCGCTGTCCGGTCAGCTGTTTGTAACGTGCGACTCCAAAATTTTGACTAATCTTACGTTAGAATAATTCTTATGGTCGTCATCAGAGAATTTGTGCCATGTGTCGTTGATGGAGTAACATAATCATGCGGTGGAGAAATGTGCTTTTAGCCATGTAGGATGATAAATAACTAGAGCTGGCTGTGTAAATATACCCATACTGCTTTTGGCATTAAATATTTCTCGTTGGTATTTAGGTATGTAAGCAAACAGAATAGGAATTCCTCTGCAATGCCTCCAAATCATTTTAACAAGGTTTTCTGTTTCCCCTCAGGCTAGTTAATCAGACCCAGGTGGATGGTATAAAAAATGGCCCTGCAAATCCATCCAGGCTTGCATCAGTGGTTTTGGGTGTCCAAAATTCAAACCTGTCCCCAATCCTGTGTCCGGCTCTTCGTGAGGGGGGGTTTGTCACTTGAAGGGTTAGGATGCTGTGCCCATGGTTGGAAGGTTGTCAGTTTTAATCTCATGGTCAGCAGAGTGATTAAACCTTTGAGTCCTTGAGCAAGGCCCTTAACCACCAATTGCTCCAAGGGAAATTTGACCCTGCTCTCTGAATTGTACATCGTTTTGTATAAAAACTAAAATGTAAATCATTGTGGCCTAACCCCTCTCTAACAGTCCAATTCCTGTTACCAGAACCCAGGCAATGAATGAGGAAGCCACTGTTGGTATATGCAGCTAGATCATTTGGGCCCAGAAGAGGTATTTCACATATAATGGCAAGTATGTTGTCCTGTAACGTGGTGAACATATCGGGACAAGTTTACGTCTGTTTGTTTCCATTTATACGCTTTTAGGACGTTTTAATTGCAGTCTTACGAGCGGCACCTGAGTATCATGATAGAGACGGGTGATAAATGTCACATAAAATGGATCTGGGTTTATGCACCATTTGCCTCACATACAGTTCAGAGGGGTTCATTACTCCGCTATTAAGCTCGATGCTGTTTGCAGGTGATAAATTCGCCCAACCAGGATGTTTGGAGATGCGCTCAATGAGAGTTTCTTAGCAAAGGGGAAACATTGGTTTGATGACCTGAGGCAATAGAAAGATAGTCTCAGAAAATATTACAGATTGATTGTTTTAAGGTAGAGGGCATAAGAGGGGCCATAATTCATACATAGCGTATCATTAGCTAATGGTATGATTTGATTCGCTGAGTGACAGGGGAGGAGCCGTTCCGGGGGCCAATCAGCTTTCACCTGTGGCCACGCCCCATTGTATACTTCTGTTAGTTGATGAATATTTCTTTGTAAATTGCCTAATTGTGTATAGGCTTACAATTTACCTCATTTACCTAATTTTAATTGCATCCAGATATTTCCTTTTGCGCTCACATCATTCACAGGCTGTAAGTCAGACAATGCTCCAGATGCATTACTGGTGCTTCCTTAAACCAAGGACAATTGCTATCTGATAGCACTTGAGAACAGCTGAGAACTTTCTAGAAGTGCCTCTTCAGAATGTGGCACTGCATTAACAGCTTGGTGCCTGCTTGTCTTCAGCCGCCGATCCCTCAGAGAGATCAGCTGCGGTCTCTCTGGCTGGTCGTTGATCCCCCATCTGGACGTTCGAGAGCAGGAGAAGGTGGACACAGCTTCGCAGAGAGATGATGTGTTTTGTGAGCTTTGCAAGGTTTTTAAAAAGTTTAAAGATAATCCATCGTCTGGTCGCCGGTATACGGCTGGAGGAAGCCTGGGGCCTAACCCAGGCAGCAGAGGACTCAAAGGCACACCCCAAATGGGCTGTCAGTGCATAAGGATAAAAATAGCCCTATGTCACACTCAGACAAAATATACACACTCAGTGCTCGACAGCCTGTGTCGACCATCAGCCGAGTAGGAGAGTCTCAGGAACGCTGCAACTATGATCTGATGTCTAAGTAAAATGTCCCCTGTTGAGAACTTGCTGGGACCTTGAGAGCTCCATAATAAGGAAGAATAGCAGAGAGTTAACAGGACCCTAGTGGGCAGGTGCTGGTTTCAGGCCTTATTTTCAATCTCTCTCTGCCGAAAATCCAGTTCTCCACCGAGCCCCACTCTGGACCACCTTTTCCTATATTTCCCCATTCAGAATAACACTAAAAGATATCCTGTAGCACACTAGAAGCAACACTGGATTCATACTGATTTCCTCCAGCAGAGTGTGCATCCATGCCAGACCCAGGGGTCGATAGCCTGCACATGTCCTGCGTAGATCCTCCACTTTTGCATTCTGACTCGCACACGCCCATTGATATTGGATTCAACACTGCACAGAAGCTTCTTCATGTAATTGTGTCATTGAGAGAGAGAGTGACTATGGGATGAACTTTCTGGAACACCAAAGAATTCTGTACCAACTATGTTGGCCGAAATATACTTCCGTCTTCAAAGAATCCATGCACCCACCCCTCCATTGTCTGTAATCACTTGTCCTGTTGGGGGGGGGGGGGTGGTCCAGAGCCTGTGGGTGCAAAGCAGGGAACAACTTGGGATGGGGTACCAACCCATTGCAAGGCACATTTACACACATGGAATTTGCTAGCTCCAATTAACCTCAGTGTGTTTGGTGGGTGGGGACCAGAGCAAATCCCACAATAGGAACATGCAACCTCCACACACCTGGAACCCTGGCAAGGACTTGAACCTTGGTCCCAGAGGTGTGAGGCCACAGTGCTAACCACTGTGTTGCCCCCTCTTGAATCCTTCACTGGGTATTGCTGATTTGTGTATGTCTGTATGTATTTTTTGGGGTATTACCACTGTTTTGTCACATGCTTATACCTAAAAACAACGTGTGAAGAGTAAAAACCACCAGCTAGCAAAGGCACCTTCCTTCAGTCCATGGATCAGTCATACTGACAGGGGTGCTGCTGATTAGATCCTCGGAGCTGCTGTTCTTCATGACAGTAACAACACATACGGGCTGTTGTGCCTCTCTAAGTAACTAATAGCACTTTGCTGATGTTCACAACACCGGCCATCTGTGTTTCTGGGGTAACGAGGTCTGAAAATGGTGTGGATCAGCAGATTAAAAGAAATCCATCTTGGGCTGCGCTAAAAAAAAGTCAAAGCAAAAAGTGCATGCTTTGCATTTTGAACTGGACGAACTTTGAAATGTTTTTGTAGTTTAAGAAATTGCATTGCTTTCACTTGGATTTGTACCTGAGACTGGAATGGCACTGGTTTGCATCCCAGGGGAGGGTCTTGTTGTTTTGTAAAATGTATTTGCCACAGCAAAGGAGTCCCCTGGATATTCTGCATGCAGCATTATAACAGTGGACTGGAAACTCAAAGGAGCCAGTGGTAAGATGCTATATCCAGGGTGCAAGGTCCAAAAAAGATGTGAAACAGCAGGGATTTTGGAAGGCTGGGATTTTATTCCGTATGTCATGAAAGATGAGGTGAAGCACTTCAAAGGACCAGCCGCACCTTCAGGCTAGCAAGTGTTGGCTTCAGAGGCATTTAGCGGAAGATCAAGAGTGTGTGAGTGTGCATTAACGACAGGCGGAGAGTGTGGAGAGAGGGTGGCACATATCCCTGGTGGTGTTCAGGAGACATGGCCACTGTATTCTGTACCAAGGGCTACTTCCCACTTGTCTGCACGTGTTGTTTGGGGCTCAGAGAGGGTCACGGGCTTTTATGATAGATTAAATCTTGACACAGCTCGTCAGTGAAGGACAAGGAGCAAGGCCCCCCAGGTCCAGGCGTACCACACGCTGACCGACCCTGCGCTGTGACTCCCAAGCTTGCTCTCACCTGTATATGTGCCTGCGTGTCTCATGCAGGTGGGGTAGTGGAAAAGACAATTTCCCCATGGGAATGAATGAAGGATCACTATTGTATAAATGAACAGAAAAATGTGATTAATTTCCAGTAGTTGGCTGAATCCCATGCTAAGGAGTTCTGACCAGCACACCCGCAGTGAGGGAGCAGGACGTAGTGTGACATTCGCGCCCCTGTGACCTAACCTCCCCGCCGTGCGATTCAGCAGATGCGATTCCCGAGGCATTTATTGTGTCCCTGTCAGATGTTTGACATGTGTATTGTTCGAACCGATGAGCTTCTTGACTTCTCCGCCATGCATCTGGAAGCGAAAGTCAGCTCCGATGTGCGTGATGGGCCCCGTCCACTGAGATGTTTCCATAATCGAAAGTGCTGCCCAGCTGAGAAATCGATCAAAAGATGTTCAGATTAATTGATGAAATGGCCGTCGTTTCTTTTTTGTTTATTTGTTTTTTTAGCAGGAATTTACTGGAAAACATCTGATTATGCTGTGTAAAATGGGCTCAAAACCAAAGCAAATATACGTAGCCCAGAAAATACTTCATTTTTTTCCAAATCATTGTGGTCATTTTCTTATTTGCATAGCATCATAATCTGTACACTACATCCACATGCATAAGGCATAAGCAGTAATGTATCTGTTTTGTTTCAGATGATTATAATATCCTGTTGGTCCTAATGCCGGGCGTGTCCAAGGAGACCGAAAAGAAAGTTTCTGCCAGCTATTAATGATGTTGATTCGCTCAATGCACTCGCCCCACGAGAGCTGCTTTACAGTGGGGAAAAGAAGAGGGCCTTAATCAAACCAACACGATGCACAATTAAGTTGAGGAATTTGCATTTGAGTCAGTGGCTACCAGACAAGGGTCAGGCCTGATTCCTCCAAAATATTCATGTGATTTTGGGGTGAGATTATACTCTGGATTGTGCTGGGGGGGGGGGGGTATGGCTCTATCGCACCCCTACATCGCTACGCTCCTGTTCTTTATGAGTAAAGTAAGTCGCACCCAATCAGAAGTCTCCTTCAATATTCCACCCCCTGCCACTGTGAGACTGACTGACAGCCTCATTAAAGCAGATCCTCGGTGACAATAACCACAAACAAAAAGCAGGTGAATTCACTGACATTTTAATTAAGCCGTGAAGGGGCACTTTCGTCAGTTCAGAAGTGTTCAAGAGGTGCATTTGCATCACCATACAGTTCAGTAAGTCCAGCGGGGAGAGAATATAGCATCTGATTTATTATTTAAACTCTGGTGCTACAAAGTATGCATTGTGTGCACAGAAATCACAAAAAACGCCCATCCATCTTCCCGCTGTTATCCGCTGCAGGGTCGCGGGAAGCCATAATAACTAAGTATGATTTCGCACTTGTGAATGATGTGTTGTCTAGAATGCAAGATTTTCACGGCACAATACATTTTCCCCGTCCCCACCACCATCAGACAATTTTCCATGTGAATTTCAATAATAATAATGATACACCCAATAACTGTACCATTGTTCAAAGCAAAAGCAGGCATTCTGGTAACACAAAATGCGTGCAGACAATGTCAGGGTTTGGTTAACGTTAATGTGATTGTTCCGTTGTCTTGGAGATCATTCCAGTTGTAGGGACAGATATCAGAGTGCAATGCCAATTCGAAAATACAATTAAGCCATCAGCCATCATAGACGAAACCCCTGCAGTAATTAATATGGAGTAGGTGCGATATGATTACTTATTTTTTTCTTTTTCAATTTACTGTGTATTGTGTGACATGAAATCAAACAGTGGGCCTGTTTTATTAGCTGCTTCTCTGGACCTATCTAGTCTTAGGCTGGCAGATTTTGTTATATTTTCAGTGGTTATTCTTCCATGGGAATGATACTGGAGCCATTAAAGTAGTGTAAGACATTGGTTCACCCTATTGTGTTTTACAGCTCTTAACTAATGTAGCAGGAAACCTTGGGGAGAACCTTCACCGTCCCCAGGGATTATCGATGCACTGGAAAAGTTCTTTTTCAGATGCATTCAGCCTTGTCTCAGGAGTGTGAAAGTGACCTTATAATCAGCATATTATCGATTAACGCAAGTGTGTTAATCTTTCCTGGAAGCCTCCCTTACAGCCTTCCAAATGTTTGTTAACCATTCTGGTAACACTTTACTTAAGGCTACGTTTTTAGTAATTTATAAACACATTCATAATGCGTTAGAATGCATTCATAAAGCATTATAAGCATGGCTATAAAAATGTATAAAAAGGCATAATACATTATAGTCATGTTATAATAATGCATAATAATGCATTTTGAAGCTCTTCTATAATGCACTATAGATGCCTTTATAATGCAGTACAAAGTATCCTTAATGCGTATAATGACCATTATAATGCGTTATGAAGGTATCTATAGTGCATTATAGATGAGAGCTTCATAGAGCATTCATAATGCATAATACACATGGTTATAATGTGCTTTTCATGCCTTTTCATGAATTTTTATAGCCATATTTATAATGCTTTATGAATGCTTTATTTGTTATTAATGTGTTTTTAAATGACAAAAAACATGGCCTTAAGTAATGTGTTACCATTGTTCTTTTCTATTGGCTTGCTACCCTTCCCTGTCATGGCATGATGTTACAGGATTGATGAAAATGACACCTGACCATGTGACACACGGTCACGTGACACTTTACCATGTGACACACAGAGTTAGAGGATAATGGAATGAAACGATGCTTTATTTGCCAGGTACATCGGACTCTTTTGTTTTGGCATATCCCATCTTGCTGCCCTCTGAGACACACTCACATACAGGTGAGAGTGCAGCTTGGGGTCTCAGCACAGGGTCAGCCATTTATCTTGCACCCCTGGGGCATTTTAAAGGATTGGGGGCCTTGCCCAAGGACCCCATAGTGATGTGTATACTCTACCATAGACAAGATTTGAACCGACAGCCTTCCTATCATTGGCATTGAGGCGTAACCCACTGAACCATAAACTACCCCCAGAGATTGATGAGTATGACATCTGACCACATGTCAGAGGTGCAGGATAAAGTTCCATTTGTCTCAATTTTCCATTTATTGAGCAGGTGCTTTTGTCCAAAGTGCTTTATTCACCCCACTTGGAGAAGCTCTTCCTCGCTTTCCCATGTCCCTCTTCACTCTCCCTGAGAGATACGGACATGTCGGTGAGCATAGTCAGTCAGGGTCAGCCAGGGTCAGCACCCAATTACCCTGCTAGCCACAGGATTCAAACCCATAACCCTTCTGACACGAGCACAGATTTTGAAGCGGCTGAGTTATGCCCGACCCCTTCAGTGGTGTTGGAGAGAGCGCAGAGGTCTGGGGGGGCTGAATGATGCAACCAAGTCAATAATTCTTCAAGACAAATGAAAATATGCCTTTTATGAAGGAACTGAAAATGTAAGCATAAAAACCTGGTAATGCAGATGGCCAGAGCTGGTCCAAGTAGCCAATGGATACAATAGAATATTAACAACAAGTGGGTACTCAGGATCAGGCAAAGAATGAGGGACAAACCCATATGGTCACCTGACTCTCCTTACTGGGGGGTACCAAGCTCCTAGTAGTCAATAATCCCTCAGGCCACGGAATGCTGGGGACTTTTGGGAGGGGTTGGCTAATTTCTAAAGATAAACTATACATCATAAATTTTTCACAATCCATTTTTCACATTTGCACATGCTGTTTGTTTTTTAAAACAGAGGAAATGGTTCATCTCGCTGATTGATCCGCTGGCACCCCCACCCTTCCATCTTACCAGTCTGTGAACTGTTTGTATTACGGAAATTGGTCCACGGATAAAAGTTTGGGAACTCTTAATCGATCAGAGGGATGGTTCCACCCCACCCAGACACAGTGACTGAAATCAGAAGCACTGTCTCTTAGCATTAAACTGCTGAATGTTCTGGAAAGTGTGAAGGAGAAACGATGTCCCACAGCACAGCAGGAGTTAAAACCTGACAGACACCATCTAAACTGTAAGGTGCTGTGCCCCATTATAATTATTAAAAAAGATATACGTTTAACGGCATATTAGTAATTTCACTTTTTATGCTATGGCGTGCACTGTAGCCCAGAGCTGTGAATCACCATTGTTTTTGACTAGGCCAATGTGGTAATCAGTTGATTTAATTATTCAGATGTTACAAGCAAATTATCTCGTTATGGTCTTGTCAGGATCGATAACGTTCACGCTGCCTACCTGTGGATTCCTGTTTATGCGTATGTCTCTGAGTGCACAGTAATTATCAAAAATCCCTTACGATATACTTTAAAATGTAAATATGTGTGATTAAAAGCTTTGCATGGCGTTTCGTCCAACGACTCATCTCTGCCATGGGACAGATGGCACATCAAAAGGGGGGCAAAGAGGTGGTCTCACTGATTGCAAGATTGCAAGCAGAGGCATGCCCCACTAGAGAGGGCAGCCTTTGATCTGCCACACGAGCGTGTTGCCCGGGGACGACCACGCTGAGCGCTTAGCCCGTCGGTGTTTTTATGCAATGACACTGCTGCTTTCACATGTGTATGCACTCTGAATTGTGATGGGGGGGGGGGGGGGTGCAGGAGGGCTGATTGGGCAATATGAGTGAAGGTTCTCATAATTTCCAAGTTAAAAAGCATCCAGTACACTCAGTCTCTTCCATTTTTACATCTCATTTGTGATTTTTTTTGTGATTTGTGAGTCACTCCAGCAAATAACTTATCATTGGATACATTTTGAATAACATGATTTTGAAAGCTAAAACAATGTCTCTAAAAAGTGAAAGTCATATCTTAAGTACAGTAATTAACATGTCTTTGAAAAGTCACTGTATTGTGATTACCTCAATTTATGTGGTAACTGCAATGGAATACATACTCATATTTTCTATTTTGTGTGATCCTTGCACATTTTTAAGTGATACAGAAATCATGAGCTTTCTTGGTAGGTATACAGCGAGTCATGGCACATTTTAAGAGGGTATATGGAAACCTTGGAACTTTTTTACTGACTTTACAGCATAATTCTGCGTGTCATGTAGGCTACACTACCCCCCAGGGTTCATAAAATCTAGAGAGGCACCTGTTGGTAGGGTTGTTGTACCCCTCCCTGGGTTCTACCAGGCTGCAGAACATGGGGGGTTTGGATGTGGTGTTGGTTAATTTCCTAAAATAAACAATATGTCTCTAAGCCACTTTGGGGACTGCCGACGCTCTTGGTTATGATCTCATCCCCGATTGACAACGTTTACCAACCGTGAAATCGTTGCACGAAGCTTTCAGTCACTGAATAGTCGGGAACCCCTACCTTAAGCAAATACCTTGACTTATTCCTTGTGTATTTTACTTCTTCTGTTCTAAATTCTAGAATGTATAGAATTTATCCACGTTTTGAAAATGGACTGGCGTCACTTCAACCCCAAAAATAACACAGGGGATAAGGAGGACCGTCCTGTTGAATGTCAGGCACTTCACTCCTTTTCCCACCATTTTTCATGACCAGTTTCTTCCATTCCTTTGTCTATCCTTTTTGTCCTCCCTTCACGGAGGACAATCTCTCTCCATCCCCCTTTTTCCCTCTAAAAGCATCTCCTGTCAGACATGGCACCACTAACATCGTGTTCATCGCCTGTGCTTCCTCAGGCCCAACACCACCCCTCAACGACAGCCGGCCGGTCAGACACACAGCTAAGTTACTTATCAAATGCCCCCCCTTCTGATTTCCTGGCAGAGTGCTTCTGTTTCAGGAGATTACAGCAGGAATCAGAGCCCTGCAGGGAATCTCGAGTGTGCTGGAGGAGCCGGTGAAGAGTTAAAGCTAGACACTCTTATACACTTTAGTTCCCTGCCTTATTCAGAGTGGCTGGCGGAGGTTCCCTTGTTGAACTTGAACCCTTAACCCACGCGGACTTATCCAGCTAATCCTTACACCGGTGCACACATATAATTTTCCGTAATTAATTTTTAAGCACCTTAAAAAAGTTCAAGCACACTTAGAAAGTCTTTTGCCGCTGTAGCTATGGTCGGAAACAGGGAACAGTGAAGCATCGGGACAATGAAGTGGTAGTTTTTCGGAAAAGACAAGAAAGAGGACAAAAAATTATATATATATACATATATATATATATAGGAAAAATACGTAGTTTGTATGGCGACATATGCTGTTCAGCAGTATATGAAATACATTACAGTGCACAACACATCTCAGGAATAATCAGGTGCAGCGATAAGCTGAACTGGACAGATTTGAGTTTGATTTGTTCAGCCGTAAGCTGCTTGTAAGATGTACGTTTTTGTAACAGTGGTCAATTTTCCATTAGCTCCTTGTACAAAAATAAAACCTTGCCAAGGGCTGAGAGAGCCGGCCTTGCATGACAAAACACTGTGCGTCCTGCATTATAATTACCAGTCTGTCAGGCAGGGTATATGGGCTTGGGCGACTGCATCGTTTTGCAAATACTTGTGTGTTGAATGCCTGTGTCCTGTAGTGTTTCTCCTCAATTCAATGAAGTTGTTTTATCCCTATTTGCATTGCAACTCACGGCATACTTCGCGACGCTCGATTGCACTGAGTAACTTGAGCCAGCACGCTACCAAAAGCTGTTGTCCAACCAAAGAGAGCAGAATTACTAAATTAGATAGGGATGGAGGCAAGACATCTGAGTACCCTACTTCAGGTTGGTCTTGACGTCATTACAGCCACAAGCGGGTGCAAACAAATTCCCTTTTCCCCAAAACGCAACAGGTTCTTTTTAGCAAGCATAAACAGCCGCTAACTTCATTGCACCCTCCAGGTAGGCGTTAGTCCTAATCTCCCTGCCCCGATCACCATTGCCCTAACGAGCCCCTTGCATGGGCGTAGGAGTCAGCAGCGCGCAAGCGACCTCTCGGGCTGCCTGCCGCATCTTGAAAATCTGACTGGGAGCTAATCGGATTTGTGGTCAGGTGGTAGGATTAAGTTTGAAAAACAAGACTATCGACCAAGAAGTTCCATCCTGTGGTCCTGGAGATGTTTCGTCTGAATTCACTTTTTTTTTTTTATGTGGATGCTTAAGTCCTGCTGTGTAAATAAGGAAAGTGTGAACTTTCGAGCCAAGTCCCTGTAGGACGGTTTGATTGTACTATTAGAAATAGATGAATTTACTGAGGTATTACTGAGGTATATCCACTTGCTTATTTCTTAATGTTTTTCAGAATCTACTGGTTGGAATTTGAGAATCTGATTTCCTAGTTGGGGGCGGCACGGTGGTGCAGTGGTTATCACAGTGCCTCACACCTCTGGGACCAGGGCTCCATGTGTGTGGAGTTTGCATGTTCTCCCCGTGATGTCATGGGACTTCCTCCACGTACTCCGGTTCCCCCCACACAGTCCAAAAACATGCTGAGGCTGATTGGAGTTACCAAACTGCCCATAGGTGTGTGTGTGAGTGAATGATGTGCCCTGCGATGGGTTGGCACCCCACTCCACCCGCGACCCCAAATGGGATAAGCAGTTACAGAAAATGGATGGATGGATGGATGGATGGATGGATTTCTTAGTTGTGTTTTGAGAATGCTGATTGGATTAAATCGACCCTCACCCTAATTAATTCAGGGGAACTCCAGCCCCTTGTAGGTGAACCCCCTACCTGCATAAATTCTGTTGTACGTGAGATACATCTACATGGAGGATAACAGTACATGGACTTTACACTGAATTATAAATTTGCAGGTTTGTTTTTGTTCTCTGCTTTGTTGTTGGTTTATGAGGCACATTAATGACTGGCAATGACTGCATTGTTTTCATGACCTTTGTTCAGAGATTGAAGGGGCAGAAACACTTCAGCCAAAGCCTGCTCGGTGAGGAAGGTGCAGAGTCAGCCATATTGCTTTCTCTTTCATAGCCTCATAGCTTTTCTCATTAATCCTTTTATGGGGCTGCAAAGTGTGCAGCTGGGAGAGCTTTGCACGAGCTACGGAACTCCTTAGCAACAGGCGGCTAGTCCAGAGTGTTACCGTCAGCACGGTTCGGGCCCTGAAAATCAAAGAATGGTGTTTGAACACTTTCCAGATAATTTGGAGATACTTTTTTGTACATTTTTAGTTAGTCTTCCTCCATCGACTTGTTGGATGTCACTCCGGCCAAACCTGCGCCTAACATCATTGATAAATGCAAGCGTGGTGTTAACCCGACAAAGATAAAGATACATGTCTTTGTCATCAAGGGCCCTGATGCGCTGGACCTAATATAACTTACAGGTAGCATATATAAAAATGGAAAACCAGCCCACTGCCTTTAGGGTCTCAGAGTGGCGGTGGCGGGGGGGGGGGAGAGGCTGGGGTGGGGCAAAGTGAGTTTTGAGTGGGGCCCCAGAAATAGCAAGGCCATCCCTGGGCTCTTGGATTGCCTGTATGATGTGGAAGTTAAATGTCTAGTCAACAGAGGACTGAAAATGCCCTATCTGTGGCTACCAGGGGTGATTGTAGGATTTGATCCTTGAAGGGTCTCCTGATGAAATCCAGGATGCAACGGGATCAAGTCCCCTAAAGAGTGTTAAGAACTACCTGTGGTATCTACCAACAGTCTCACTCAAGCAGTCCTTTTGGTCTGTGGCTGTTTGAAGACGCAACTTCCTGTCGTGGGTTAATCTCTCATACCTACATCCTGAGCTCAGGTTTGCATTGGACTGGTCGGAGGTTTGATGTCTTCATTCTTCCCAGGCTGAATTCCAGCTCTCTACTCTATGGTAGACTTGTAGTGCATATGTTTTTGCCTGCATGCCATGTCATTTCAGAGGATCAAGGAAAACAACCTGTGTTATAAAGGTGTGCAAATGCACAGACCTCAGGCAGATTCGAGGTTGGTGCATTTCTTGATATGTGTAAATTTCAAGGCATCGACTTGTGTGTAGTGGGTGTAGATTCCAGTTTGGGGTAAATGATTAAGATCATGTGCTATGTTGGAAAATTAGTCTAGGCATAACCAAGGATATTGTTTAAATGTCTGTAATTTAACAGCTTATGTCATGCTATATTGTGTAGCTATGAAAATCATACGGCGTTACAGATACCAGCACTTTATGAACATTTAATTATGCTTTAGGATGACTAATTGGAGAGTTAAGCAGTCACGTTTCAAGTTTATTGGAGTTAATAAGATCTCGTCAGTGAAATGCCCCTTCAAAATGCTGCAGAATAATGCCGTGTGCTATTATCGTTTTGCTTGTTGCCACGCCCACTTTTCCTCGCACGCACATGTACCCCCAAAACCCACTGTGTAGCTTTTGCGAAATTACATCAAATCGAGCCACTATTGAAATGAAGGCTGCAAGAGTAAACGCAACCTGGAGAATGGACCCTGATTGCACATGGCGACGTATCCAGTCACCGTGGCAACGGGCACTAGCACACAAGCTCCTTTCAACAAAGGAGTAAATCACATGCGTGGTTCCCAACTTTTAATATTGTCGCTAATGTGGAATATACCTGTTCATACGAGCGCTGAGGACCACCAAGAAGTGAAACGCCAGGCAGGATCAACTCCTCTGCGTTATCTTGCTTTTGAGGTGGATTTAGAACATAAGAACATAACATTTCAGCATGTTTCAACGCGTTGGGATGCAGAGGGCCACACCGTTCCTGTTTACTTCACGTCTCGCCTGAAAGTGCACTTCACAAAGGCACTTAAGAGTCACCTTGTTAATGCGGGTCTTTGGTATAATACAGTGCTAGCACTGTAAAAAACCATGAGTCTTTTTTATCCTGTTGTGTCTTTGCATCTTTTTTTAACACCCCTCCTATAAAGCTTTGCCGTGCTGTAGCCAGGAGTCAATTCCTTCGCTTTTTATTAGCCATAAAAGTTAATGGATGTAGAGCCTGAACGGCCTGGGTCCCTCACTGCCCACTCCGACAAGCTGAGCCTCTCCCAAAGCCAGCTCTTCAATTAGCCCGAAACATGACCTACAGAGAGTCTGTCCACGGATGGCTTCCCCCCCCCCCCCCCCCCCCCCCCCCCCCCCCCCCCCCCCCCCCGCCCCCCTCCCTCCTCCGATCGAGTGTAGTGAATACAAA
>JAAGVU020000113.1:5348253-5395028 GCA_011763525.2 Mormyrus iriodes
GCCCTCCCCACCCCCCCCCCCCCCCCCCCCGTCCCATTCCGGTAGATCGGCGCTTAATAAATGATCATTGAATTCATTCCATGGAATACTGAAATGGAAAGGGGAGTCCATTTCCCGATGGACCGGCCTCTTTAAGCGTTTGAACGGTATTGGTTTGCATGCTCAGAAGATGTCAACCGACAGGGTGATAGATCTTTTTAGCTATACTAAAAGACATGTCACTGTTGCTGAAGAGATGTGGCCTTGGGATGTGTCACCCATTGATTAACGGAGGCATCTCCTCTGGCTTCTCACCCAGACATCTTTGTCACCTCTCTTGTTTGACCACGTCTCCTGTAACGAGACATATCGATGCCAGCGTGGGGTCCGCCATGACGCCAGCTGTGTCAGTGACCTCTGACCCCAGTACCCCATAACCTCAATCACGAAGATCAGTCACTGTCCTGAGTTATCGTAGACGCCATCAACAACCTGCCGGATTCATCCATTATGGCGGATATCCTCAGCGCGCCTCTCCTGAGGCAAGCCGTGTTTGACACAAAGTCATCCATCTCTTCCTCCCGTTTCCTCATTCTGTTCGCCTGGGGTCACATTCGAAGTCATCCATCTCTTTTTCCCCTCCTTTCCGGGCATATAAATATACCACCATTTTCAGATGGTAGATGGGCATGTTTAATCCCCTTGGTCCGCACCCGCGCATGTTTGCGCATTCATGTGTGCGCCACTGGCTTAACCTTCATCGCTCACCTGTCTCAGTCGCGTTCCCCGTCGGTATCTTTGCATGCCTTTTATATCCTTGCTTTTGTCTGCATGCAACCTGGGCGAATCTTTAGTACGTCCTGGGAGAGCAGAGGAATAAAACATGGCTAAAATGAGGGGCCTGTGGACAGTCATTAGGATTACATCAGTTGACTAAGGGATTCGGAGAGTTTTCTGAGTGAAACCCCACAGCCCAGGGGGCTTTAGCGGGTAAAAAAAAAAAAAACTCTTTCCTTCCTAAGTGTTTAACACCAGATTATTGAACAGTTTTTTACTAACTCAGCTTAGCCACAGCAATCTGCTCTCTCTTTGCGATTACAGATATTAGGCGATTAGGCTGTCTCCTGGCTCCCAAGCAGTAATGTAATGTAAATAAGGCTCTATCACACAGAGTTATCATTTTTATAGGTGTTTAAAAGGTGAAGCGTTTGTTTGAGGCTTTGTGAAGCAGGGAAGGGAACTCAGAGGGTTCTCGCCTTTTTGGCTACCAAAACAAAAAGCTCACCGTCACCCAGGGTTTCGTCTTCCTGGCAAACAAAATCATCACCTGTTCCCTACCTGGAGGTCAACCAGGCTTGAATCGGACTTTATTGGAGGACGACTGTATTAAATAGTTTTGTTGTTTTTATTTCCAGGTCTGTGTTAGTGAGCGCAGTGCACCAGGCGGGATCTTCAGCAAGAACTTTTTATGGGCTGAGTGGTGTTTTTCCCGTGGCATACCTCTCTGGCTGGCCTCTCTACCCCATACCCCTCTCCCAGTGAATCTGGCACAGCTTTAATTGCACGCCGTCGCAGATTTAATGGCTTGTTAATTTCCCATGAACCGATCAGTCACCTGTGTGACGATCTGTCCCAGTGAGGCCTGTCTTCGAGGCTGGTGGGGGGGGGGGAGCGGTGCTGCCAACTTCCTGGCCCCCTATCACAGGAGACCATGTTCAATCATGTCAGGAGTCTTTTTGGATTCCTGTCCAGGATCAACACTAGCAGACGCTTCCTCCCCACCCCAGCCCCGCACCCTTGTACCCACCCCACCCGTCATCACCTCCCACATAAGGACAGCTGCTGATTCACCTCCCTACCAGCCAACGGACATTCTGGGGCTCATTTTGAAAATAGCCCCGTCCCCCCGGAAGGGTCCTGTCCCTATCCCTATATCACAGACTCTTTGCTGTTGGATGCCCCCCCGCAGCCCATCAGGCACCAAAAGAGTAGTTAACCTCTCGTTACCTTTTGATTTTACGATTTTTTTTCAACCGTGTAAACACCAGCATCTTGTCAGATATATCGCTTCCAGGCTGGGTGATGGATGCCATTTGCATATGATCTCTCGCTCTCTCCAACGGCCTCTCTTTCTCTCCATTATATTTCTAAATCGTTCTGTCTCTCTCGTTCCCATTCCTTCCAATTCTCTCATGAATTAGTGAGTTGCTTCCAAAACTTAAAAAGCTGTAACATCCTTTTTTTAAATAGCTTTTTTTCCCCTGTCCTCTCATTTTTTTGGTACTTTTCTTTGTAAATCTTATTCATTAATTACATGATGTAAATGCCCTGAGATGATATGAGTTTGCTCCTTGCGTTTCTAAGCGAGACGTGGGGCGCAGTAGGTTTGCACTTTCAGGGGAGCTCCTCACCTGTGACCTGCAGTCGGAATAGCTTTGAATGCTCTTTGCTTCTTCTCTGTCTCTCCAGCCAGGAGGCCATCATGTCCACTTACTTCGAGACGATCGACGACGTGCTGTCCTCCTTTGGCCCCGTCCGTGACTGCTCCAAGGACAATGGCGGTTGCCGGAAGAACTTCAAGTGTGTGTCGGACCGACGTGTGGACTCCACGGGCTGCATGGTACTGTGCGGTGTCTTGTTTTTGGGAAAGTAGGGTATCAATGTAGAACATGAGCTTACACAGACTGATATGGGCCTCAGCAGGTTAGCATGCTGTGCCTATGATCAGAAGGTTGTTGGTTCGAATCCCATCACGGCAGAGTGGTTTCACCCTAAGAGAGATCCTTAGCCTCAACTGTTTCAGAGACTGGCTGGCCCTGCCTCCTCAGTTGTGTGTTACCTTGGATAGAAGGTCCTGCTCAGTAAATAACAATCAAACCAGGGTAACATGGGAAAGTTTTGATAAGAGTGGATCTTTGGCAGTAAATGGCATGAAAACCATATGTGATGGAAGGTACAGGCATTTTATTCCATGTTTGGTCTGTAGATTCGGGGGTCTTAATTCCATGCCTTCTACACCCATCTATGCTGCCCAAGGTGAAATGTCTGGCCACAGGCAAAGGACGCTGAATCCATCCATCTTCTGTACCCACTTGTCCTATGCAGGGGTCTGGATCCAAATAACCCAGGTTGTGGCATATACACCATTTACACCTGAAGACAGTTTGGCAACTCCAGTCCGACTGAGCATGTTTTTTGAACTGTGGCGGGAAACCAGAGAAACCAGAAATACGATGATACAGGGCGAACAAGCAAACGTCACACATGTAGAGATGGGGCAACAACTGGAACCCTAGTCCCAGAGGTGTAAAGCATAAATGATGACCACTGCTCCACAGTGCAGCTCCATGCAGCTGAATATTATTTTTAAACCATCAGCTACTCGGAGAAAGGGATATGGATATATGAAATGAATTAAAATTTATTTTAAGATTAATGAACTACTGATTGTGGAAGCATGCTTAATCTGACACACACGAGTCACATCCTCAAACAGGCCCGAGGGAAACACAGAGGATGCTATTCAGGTGAAATGGATGAAGGCACGGATGGAAGGATGGATGGATGGATGGATCGGTTTGTTAGTCGAATTCAGTTAACGCCTATCAGGTGTCACGGGTGCATCGCCTTCGTTGCTCGTTTGTTCCACTCCTCTGGGGTTTGCTAATTGTTCCGGCTAAATTAAACCCCCAAAGGTTTGATAGGGAAAGAGGGTGGGAACAAGGCAGCATGAAAATGATTCATAAAAATATTGTAATGGTCTGATAATCGGCAATTACAGCTTCAAATTAAAAAATCCAGTCGAAACCTGACATTGCATTAGTGGAGACAACGGGACCGATTCATGTAATTACAACCAGGTTGGGTGTCGCGTTTCATGAGAATGCAGAGCTGTGCAAGTATCATTAACCTGGTTACACCCAATT
Source organism: Mormyrus iriodes (assembly GCA_011763525.2). NCBI lineage: Eukaryota > Metazoa > Chordata > Actinopteri > Osteoglossiformes > Mormyridae > Mormyrus > Mormyrus iriodes. Next base: position 5,352,159 of record JAAGVU020000113.1, read on the forward strand.
TGCGCCCTCATCGTGCCCCACCCCGCGTTACATTTTACCAGCGAGATTAAAGAGCGCACACTCACATCTCACTGCTTTGTTTGACATTTCAATACAATAGGAGCAGATGGGAGACAGAATGCCTCATCCCATCTTCCTGCTGGCGAACACTATTATACCCTGCCCAATCACAGCCAAGCCCCGCCTCCGATTGATTTTTTTCTGTTTCGTCTCATTGGTGGAATTAAGAGGCTGTCAGCAGGCTTCAGTGTGCGTGACCCTGGCTATGAATTGCAACGGGCCGACCTCAGAGAGGCAGTTCAGATGGCGATTTGGATCGTTTGCCGTTTGACGGACAGCCAATTCATTAGGGGGTGTGGCTGCAGCGTAACCGCGCTGACAGTAATTGGGTTTGTCATTCGCATTGATGGGCAGGGTACCAATCTGGAAACTTCTCATCCAGGCTGCCTGGATGCCAGGGCTGAGGGTAGCTCAAGGACATGGGCATGTATTATTTAATCTCCACAGACGAACAAAGTTGGTGTGAAACTGCTTGTAAGATGCTGTTTTTTAAATAACTCTCCTCCTTCTTCTAATGATCGTACAGCTTTCTTGATGCCTGAATGGGGGAAAAAAACAAGTTATACTTAAACACACCCATATCAAACTGCTTAGGAGGGCAGTCATTTTCTGCGGAGTGGAGACATCTACATAACATCCATGAAAGATTTATCATGTTAGCCTACAGTGTCAGTCTCACGTCGCCAGCTGGGGGAACGCAAAGATATTGCATTTTTTTTCCAGAAGACTTTTTCATTTTGATCATTTTAACATAGTTGACATAAAAAAAATGTTGTGCTCAATATATTTTTTTTGTTTTTGATGTCCAATAATATCTAAACTATCATGTTTCCCACCCGTAATCTAGCATGATTTAGGTTATGTTGCTTTTTAGTGAGAAAGAAAGGACTTAGATATCAAAAAGAGCTGATATTTTTGAAGCAAAAAGTAAACAGAATGCATGTCTGACTCCTAAAGAAGTTCAGTGTTACCTTCTGTGTTGTTTACAGTTTCACTCCCTTAGGGCTGCTGTTGAAATAAAATATCTTATTTTAAGGGATTGATCTCTATCTGGATACAGTGTAAATATAAATAGAATAGAATTGTGATACTTATTAATCCCCATGGGGAAATTGTCTTGCCTTCCATAAGTAGTATGGAAGTAGTTGCTAGTGTGCAACACCCAGGCCCTGGTGCTGGGGGTTAAGGACCTTCATGCCTGCAGAGGAGAAAAGTTGTTAAAAAAAATGAGTCAAGCAATAAAATAAGCATTTTAGTGAAGAATAGAAATGCACATTATTAAGATGGAAAATGGGGCGTGCAGTTGTGAGGCAAATTAAATTAATGGCATTCATTTTGAAATTTGTGAATAGGCTAGTTTGATACGAATGTTTCTCTGAAAACCAAGAGTGCCTTTGGAAATTGACTGAAATGTACGAGGGAGAGTGAAAAATAATTGCGAGCATTTCCTGATTTTCAAGCCATTCAAGTCTCTCAGAGCAATTATCTAAATGTGTATTTTTTAATGCTCAGTTTGCTATAACAAAAGAGAAGCTACTAGATACGTAATCACTCTGACTTCCGTTTACTGTCAAAGGTTTCTGAATTATCCTTTCCAACCGGAACCAAAAGCATCTGCAAAATGTCAAAAAAATCATTGTTTTGCTTTTGTCGTAGATCTATTATTTAAATGATGTTTTCAAAATGCCAGGCTATCAGGCAGCATGGGTAGCTGGAAGTGGCTTATCTGTTTGTTATTGGATGTGATGATTTTCCGTTCTTTCTGGGGAGGATTTAATATCGTAACTGTTACACCCACATTGAGGTTATTGTTGGTCAGCTTGGGATCTTTCCTGTGTCTGTTTCCTTGAGAAGCACGTGGGGTGGGGTAACTCCTTAGGTTTTGGCTGCCCTGGCTCCAAGAGGAAAGGAGTAGAATCCGCTCCTTCGATCTCCATCCTCAGTCTCACGCCAGCCAAAGTGTGACTAGGTCTGGTGTTTTCTGGAACGTTAGAGTCATTCAAAGTTGGAGGGAGAAATGTCCTTGAAAAAAAATACGGCCTCCTCATTGGTTACCAGTACAAAGATAATGTATTCATTGCCCAATCTGTTTTAGTTAAGGATATATGTTTTTTTCCATGTAATTTCAGGACATTTGTGCTAACATTGAATAGTATGTCATTCGGCCTTATTTATTATTTAACTGGCTAGAGAAAAAAAAGTTAAATAGTGGGGGTGGGGTGGGCATCAAATTATTAGTATCTAAAGGGACTCACCAAATAAGGATTTGTTTGCACAAACATTTCCGTATCGTGCCCCACATGACCACCATGACTTGTCGTTTCTCTGGGGCCACTGCAAGTTGGTGCTGCAGAGTCAAACAATCTGTAGCGGACTTGTTATCAAAACATTTTGGTTTGGTTTCTGATTGGCTATCCAGGTTGTTATTCAACTTACTGTAATATAGAAATATCTCATTTGGCTCTTCTGCGTATCTTAAGTGTTCCTTGTAAGCATTCGCTGTGGAGTGTGAATGTTTCTCCTGGTAGTTTCTGCCAGGAGCCTCCTGCACATGGCACAATCGTGGGAGATGAGGGTGAACTTGACAAGGAAGTTCATTTTCCCCCAAGGTGTCCAAACAGCCCTGAGGCTCAATGTGGTCAAAAGGTCTGAGGAAAGTAAGAGGATTATCCTGATCGAACTGGTGGTCCCATGGGAAGACGGTTGCCAAGAAGCTTCAGAACGAAAAGCCACTAAGTACCAAGACCTGGTCCAACAATGTAGGGACAAAGGGTGGCAGGCCTGACTATTCCTGGTTGAGGCTGGGTTTAGGGGTTTCCCGGCAGAGTCTGTGCAGAGAATGCTCGCAGCTTTACAATTAGCAGGAAGACATAGCAAGACAACTGCTCGCAGGTGGAGGGAGGTGGCTTACAGCGCTTCTTGTTGGCTTTGGAAAAGGCGAGAGGAGTTGAACTGGAAGCCAGGAGAACATGGCCAGTGACCAGCCATCACCGCCAACCCTCCAACTGGAGGACTTCACGGTTCAGGGTCAAAATGTCCGACAAACTTTGGAAGCCATCTTCTGGCTGAGAGCTACAGTCACCAAAAAAGTGGCTGAAAATGCCAGCATCTAGATCTGTATTATAAATTTAGTGTCCTTAACAATGAAAATGAAGTTTCAGCAGGAGAGAATATATGCAGTTTTAGAGACTATACATAAGTTAGAGGAAAATAATAAACACCCCACAGCTCCCTAGCAGTGCTTACCGTACACACTTGCAGTAAGCAATGCATAGAATTTAATGATTGTTTAAGTTTTTCCTTGAATTGCTTTTTGATATATTATAGCTGTAGGATATGTGCTTTGTGTAATGTATTTCCGCCTTTGCAAAATGATTTAATTCTTCCATAAAATGGCCCTATAAATAATATATGACATCGAGAAAGTCTCCGTTCTTTCAGCGAGATGAATATCCACTTTTCCTCCAAATAATCACACATTGCTTGGGGTTTCTACCGGATATTATTGTGGCCCTCTGTCGCAAGAGCTTTGCATGTGTGCGTGTAGGAAGACTTATGTGTGAGGTGACGTTAAACGGAGGAGCAGCCAGTCACCCCAAAATTGTTACTGTTGTTTACAGCGCTGTCTTAAGTCATTACTTAAGCTTTTGATGAAAACACAGTCAGATATTCAAAGCATTTGTCTCCGTGAGCCAGGCTGGCGAGATCTGATTAAGCATAACTTGTCTTTGTATTTTTTTAAGATTTTTTTCTTATTTTAGTAAGATATTTATTTTCAGGATATCTGTGAGGAGCACAGTACATGCATTCTAAATGAATCACCATTAATAAGGCTGAACAGTCCAAGCCTGTTCTATCCAGACCTGTGTGATGTATGTGTGTGTATGTGTATGTTCGCGCGCGCGTGTGTGTGTGTGTGCGTGTGTCCGTCCGTGCGTGTGTGTGTGTGTGCGCGTGTGTGTGTGCGTGTGTGTGTGTGTGTGTGTGTGTGTGCGCGCCAGCAGGTTAGCTCATTAAAAGTTTCCTCTTCCCCATGAGCATTTGATCTGATTTTGGATATTGGTGAGTGCTTCTCTCATTTCGGGAGACTGTGTTGATTGGCATGACCCCTTTGCTTCATTGATATGCAGAGTGGTTCAGATCAGCGCGAAGTTCTCCCTCCATCTCCCAGAGCTGTCCTCTGATGGTCGCTTCTCCCACACTTTCCATACTTCCCAAGTGTGGCTGCTTGATGACATCGAGAGACACCCGTTTACAACAATGCAAAATGGTGCTCTCCAAAGGGCGGACGATTAAGTAGCTACCGGCTATCTCTGTAAGAGCGCTGCGTGTATTAAAAGCCCAGATTTTGAAAAGAGATTGAAATTGTAATCTCGTAAATTCGGATGTGGTGGCTTCAAGCTGTTTGAGCTTCTTGAGGTTTCTGCTGTAATGTTACATTGCAGCTCTTCAGGTTGGGCCCGTAAAGGGTAGGGAGTTAGAACAATTCCAAGGGCCCCTGAGTGTCAGGGATCCTGAAAAACATAGGAACATAATAGGATTGGTCTGAACTGGGGGCCCAAATGATATGCTTTTATGGTGCCCAAAATCTCTAGCAGACCTCCTGCTGGTTTTTACTATTAGGAATTTGGAAATGGTGGCGTCACACATGGCTGTTATAACCAGTTATCCAACCCACCTAACATATTCACACAAAGACTGTAGGCCAGTTTAGACTAACCTATGCCTGCCCTACTGGTCCTTACCTCCTGCCAACACACAGATGTGCAGTTTAGAAGTTCTGTTTCATAAATGGTAGGGCAAACAATCAGAGAATAGGTCAAAATCAAACACATTTGATGTCTTAAAAACCAGTGTCAGATCTTCAAGGACAGGCAACGATGACTCAAAGTGGATACGCAAAATAGTATAATATGCAGTTTATTATATGCAGTGGTACTATACGCACCACACAGATGCTTATCATTGTTTTCATTTATGTTGTTATCATTCACAGCATGGCTATCTCCGGATTACCGTCTCCACATTTATACCCCATCTCCATGATGGAAGCCGGGCAGGATTCTTAGTAGCAAAATGCTGCAGCGCTCCCTTTAGGTGGGATGTCAGTACGGCCGATGAACCGTCTAAAGATCTGGGCTGAAGGGCACAGGTTCGTGTCCCAGGTGGGTCACCGGTCTGGTAACCTTGAGCTCAGCTGAACCTGGATTTCTGGAACTGGTCTTGGATTGCATCAGTAAATGTCACATTCTATAAATAGGCAATGCAATTATGTATCCAATAAATATGGTATGCTGTAAAAGTCAGCTTGGTTAAACGTGCCTTCCATGACAACAAATAAGTTAGTTCTATGTTAATTAGCTTGTTTCCCATCCACCCATTTTCTGTAACCACTTATCCTAATCGGGGTCGTGGGGGGGGGGTCTGGAGTCTATGGGCACAAGGCAGGGAACAACTCAGGATGGGGCACCAAGCCATTGCAGGGCACACTCATATACCCTTAGGCAATTTGGTAACTCCAATTAGCCTCAGTATGTTTTTGGACTGTTGGGGGAGGAAGCCCCACAACAAAATGGGAAGAACATACAAACTGCTCACACATAGAACCATGACAGAGACTCAAACCCAAGTCCCAGTGGTGTGAGGCAACAGTGGTAACCACTGTGCCACTATGCTTTGTTCTCCTTTTTCCAATATATTTGGTATTTACCATCTGCTCTCACACATATACATATATCTGCATGTGTATGCGGTCTATAGTAATGTATGTTATTGCTGTGAGATTTAAAAAGAAAAACAAGAAAGGAATTTTGTATCGATCCTGGCAGCCTCATGAAGGGACTTTAAGCTATGCGTGGTGGTTAGGGTCAGTACCCTGAGTGCGAGCGTCTGCGATTGGAATCTGCCCCCTGACACAAAGAACCCATATTTGGCAACCTGCATATAGGAAGCAACTCCAGAAGTGTTTCCATGTGGACCTCTAGTTGGATTTTCATAGCTGGCACCCCCTCGAGAGGTGAGCAGCCAGTTGACCCTGGGTCTTTTTCCCCCACAAGCCCAATCTGAGGGATTTTCAGTTCTCTTTCCTGCTGTCTCCTTGCATTTTCTGCTTTCCCATTGTGCTGTGTGTGTTTATGTATGTGTTTGCAAAGTGCTTTGCGGCAGCTGTGTAGGGAAGGGCGCTCTGTAAAATGAATTATGTTGAAATTATGCATCCCCACTACAGTAGTTGTTGTCTAACATAAGGCTAACACAGGGGGTTTGCTGTCATAGTGCTGACCATAGTAGCCTGGCTGAGAGGGTCTTTGGCCAGTGGGGATGTTGCTGAGGTTGATGACTTTGTTATGGGGGCCAGGGTTCCTTCCATGCTCCTGCCTGCCCCCTAGTGTTCTTTTGGTAAACTGCTAGATGTCCTTCTTTGTAGATTACCATCGAAAGTTTTCAGGAAAGGACCCAAACCTGATCAACAGCAGAGAGAGTACCGCTGCTCTCATTTGATGCCAAATATTTGCCTTCTAGGTCACATGTGATGATCACAGAACCTCAAGGGCAGAAGGAAGTCAACCAGTGTGAGTGTATTTGGGTCAATCCTTTGAATGTAAGTTCATCCCACAAAGGCATTCAGAAGCCCACGCTCGAGGACGGGAACGTAAATCCCTGAAATGTGTACCGAACAGCGGTACTCACCATATCGATCCGTTATTGTGTCAGGCAGTCGTTTGAAAGGTAGGAGTAAGTGGTAAATATGAACCATGCCCCGTTACACTTGCTTAGCGCAATCCGGAAGCTGGACGTAAACCCTATCATCGCCGTCCCATTCTCAGTGGGGGCCCCTTCGTCTTGTTGACACATCGCACCACACTTTCCCGCAGCCTTTTCCGGAGCAGAGTACTCTGTAATTTGCCCTGCCCTGGCAAACGACTCATTCTTATACATTCCATATCATCACGATTTACCTTGAATATACTCTGACAATTCGAGCCTCGTCACAGCCCCCCTGCTGTTCTGATCGACCAGATAAAGTGTTTCGTTTACCAGAAGAGCGATGCTTAAAGCCTAGGAAAGCGGCATCTGTGAAATATCGCTTGGCCAGGAAAACAATATCTAACTTCCGTTAGCCGTTGGATGATAATGACCTGATTATAACAAAGCAATTTGCTGGTCCTCTTTCTTAATATTATAATATAGCGAAACAAGTTAATATGAACTGCAAAATGTGTAATTATTGCATTTCTTTTATTCTCAATATTAAAACTGAACATGTCAGACCTAGAGGTTTTCATATGCAGAACCAAAAACAGACACTTTGACTTCCATATCTGTATAGGTTCAAGGTCAGCAGGTGAGGGTCGCGTGATCAGACAAAGGTGCAAGGTTAAATATACCCATTAATTTTTTTTTCTATTTTCACCACACATTCCCAAGGACATTCAGTGGATCACCCATCCTTAGTGATCCAGAGCCCATACGTAAGATAAACCCCAGTACACAGACAAGTCAGGGTGCCAGTACATACACTCTACACAACACAAATTGTTTAATGTGCAGTCACCAACTCAGTCTTGAATGTCTTTGTGTTTTCAGTGGGAGGTATTGAGGCACCGCGAGCTAACCCACATTCACAGCGAAAAACGTGAACGCCCACAGAACAGGAAGTCATGCGAAGGGCTGGGGCCAGAGTCACTGTGTGGGGAAATCAGCAGGGACACCGTAACGATAAAACAGGAAGGTGCTACACATCTTCTGGAGTTACCGAAGGTAGTGGCAATGGCTGAAATAGAGGGTGTGATGGAACAGTGGTCAGCCTATCATATGAATGGAGTTTCAGAGGCGCCCCGGAGTAGCTCCTGTCAGCTGAGACCCCGGGGCACAAGTTTATCAAAGCCATAAAATGCTTCAGGACGGCCTGACTTTACTGGAGACGGCCTGATTGAGCCGTGCAGGTGTGGTACAGCTTTCAGGGGCAGAGGCATACCACAGAGAGGAGAGCAGGGTTGTACTTGATGCTTGAAATGCTCCGATGTTGTGTGGGGAAAATACGAAAGACCCATTTGTTCAGCAGAACAGCCTGATTTCTTGAGTGCGGCTGAATAAGTTGTGGGTTGGAGCGATGCACTATGGGTGCTGCGGTGACTGTGGATATTTCATAAAGGGTCACTGGCATGTGGCCTCCTGATCCTGGGCACTGTGGGCTTGGCGTAATTGGAGAGTAGCACCGAGATACTGGAACGGAGGAGAAATCTGTATGTCACGCACGAGCCTACTGGGGGAGCTGTTTCACAATGTCACCATTTGTGGATTTGACGTTAATTAACTTAAGTGAAAAGTTAATTAATTCAGTTTCATTTTAATTATTTTTTAATAATGCTTATTTGTACAGCCATTGAAAACTTTTATTTTTGGAGTCGGTTTTTTTTTTAATGAAAGAGTCAAGATTTAGTTTGACATTGTTTGGGACGACACGTAATGGCTGGGACGTGAACTGCAGAGTGACTCTGCAGGTAACACTGTAGCCTTGCACCTCACGGTTGTGGATTCAGATCTTCCTGTTTTTGTATTTTCTCAGGACTATCTGATTTCTTTTCGCTGCCTGAAAACAGGTCAGGCAAAATAGTGCCCCTAAACTGCCCTTACTATATTACTGTATGTTCATTCAGGGAGCTCAGTTCTGCCTGGGATGGCCTCTGGGACCGCCATCTCACTGTCCTCCATTAAATCCTTCTATTTTTATCCTTAATATGACATGAAACATTGTTTCCCTATTTAAAAAATCCTGATTACTAAATTTAATTTAGTTAATTTGTGCCTTTTCAGTATTTTGGTCAACTTTGGTTGTTTTAAATGTGCTATAGAGATAAACTTTGACCTTGACTTTATAATAAATATTATGAATGTTGTTGGTGACGTATCACTGAAACTGAATCACAAATTAAAAACAGAATTATTATTATTATTATTATTATTATTATTATTATTATTATTATTAATTTAATCACACTTTTTATTTAAGCATACTTTTCGCTTCTCCTTTGACTTGGTTGTAGTTTCCATGTCTTAGTTTCTGTCTGAATATAAAACCGCTTTCATACATTACGACTGAACCAGAGTGAGAAGTGTAACCTCCTTTCAGCAGATGAAACTCTTATGCACTTAAAACATTCGTAATCATTTTTATTTTTAATTTCACTTTCATAGTCCATTGCTTAAAAGCCAGGTATGCTTTTGTCCCCAGTGCTAAAAACTTGATAAATGGAGTGCAGAATCTTTTAGTGCCATTTTAACTTCATGATTAGGGAAATTTACAGCTTCAGTTATACGTTGCATCCCATTTTTAATGGTTAGAGTGTTATTTTTAATCCCTTAGCTACTGAATTTAATATAACAAAACCAAACAAAGCTATTTCAGGAACGTCATTGAATCTCTCCTGTGATTAAACACATATCGTATGGCAGTATTTGATAGTCATATATCTTTACAGACGTGTAGCTAATGATTTTCTTTATCTGAGAGTTTTGCCAATACACTCAGGGTTGATAACTGCTGTACATAATTAGTGCTCCACGCATGATCTGCATCCCCAGAACATCGATGTCGTATCATAGGGAAATACAATGGTGTCCATCGTCCTTCAATCGCCCTTTGCCACATGGGAGAGCTGTTGACATCCCTGAGGACTTAGTACCTCTTTTTAGCATAGGTAATCATTAAAAACAGGGCGTGATAAGAAGACATTCAAATCTCTGTGTACCTGGGCTAAATTGAGAGGCGTAATCAAAACCTTGAGGGCTGCAATTTCCCAGTCCAGGCGCATAGCTCTGATAGATAACATCTTTGTCATTTTAATAGAAGGCCCCCGGTCCTCCAGACCAGCCCTACCGGATTGTTGCATAATTGCTTTGCCGTGGTTTATTTGTTTTTTTAATCTCCTCATCGACATCATCTCTATTGCCTGAGCAGGCCGATCGATATCAACAGCCCAACTGTGGCCAGACTGACCCCCACCCAGCCAGCAAAGCAAACTGCACCTCCTCCCCAGCTCCCTCTACTGGGTGAAATGCATCATTGCCAGCGTAACCGGAGACCTTTCGTTCCCGCCACGTGTGATGCTGCTATCCTGAAGCGCAGATGTTTCACATTCAGACCAGGCGTCTGCTTAATTCATGCACATGTTAGCATCTCACCAGATCCGATTCACAATAATAACATTCAATATTTTACCCATTTCTGCTGTTACAGAAATCGACTCTTTGATGCATGTACACATACTTACTGAAGTAATTCAGTATCTAATTGAATGTACATTTACTTCATTTGAAGTTACTCTTAATGCTGCCACTTTGTATTATATTTGTGATGTATATGGAAATTGATGCAGTGCTTTGTTTGTATTTTGCTCATTCATGTCGTTAAATAGTAATACTGGTCAGGAATTAGAATTTGACCATCAGAGTGGGTCAGGCATTGTTTGGTTATAAAAGAGCGTTGGATCTCTTGGGATCTCAGATTAAGGCCCCTGGACCTTTTTGGGCTCAGTGTCTACCCCCCACCCCCACCCTCAGTGTGTATATGTGTGACGTGATAGCATCCCCAGTATCGCGTTCACATTTGCGGAATGTGTCCCCCGGGTCGTCATGGCGATCAGGCTCAGAAGGACACTTTTATAAGGATGAGGAGAGCAGAGGCAGGTTCCTTCGGGTCACGATCCGGCGATCAGACATCTCGCTGCACACTGCCTATCGTCTGAACGCATGTCTGCTGATCTGAGCTAAACCTCTGTCCATCTGCTGACATTTTTCACACCCGGGCCACACAGTGCTCTTCGCCGGTTTAGTGGTGCTTGTTTTTATTGCTTCCTACCTTTAATGCACCGGTTCTGGAACTAGATAGATAGATAGATAGATAGATAGATAGAGAGACAGATGGATAGACTGACCGACCAACCGACCGACTGACCACTGCCCTCGCAAGTACAAGTGCCATTGTGTGTCTCTTACTTCTTATCAATGACCAAATAGCCTCTCAGGGAAGCATTTGCCTTTTGAATGGTTTTGCAGTTTAAATCCAGAGCATCATTTTGCAGCCTTTTCACGCTAATACACTAAAATATCATAATTCCAACATGCTGGGGTGATGCTGGTGGTGATTTAGATGGTATCTCTTCAGTGTGGAGAATAGGGTGGTTACTAGGTGGTATATGAAAGCCTCGTTGCTGTGTTTTCTTGTGAACCGTCCGAGAGACGAGGCTGGGCCTCGGTCTCCATCCCTTAGGCCCAAGCTCAGCGCTCTGTGTGACTGTGGTGTTGGCACCATGGTCGATTTGCTGGTGATAAACGGTCTCCCTGGAAGCTCATGACAGCATAGAAACGGAGCGCACGTGGAGGGCTGCACCGCGGTTCAGGAGTGCCGAGCAAAGGGCGCAGCTTTGGGCCAGAGTCACGTCTGTTTACTCATTTAACCTCAATGGCAGCAACACATCAGGCTTCAGATCAGCATTGGCTGGATATTTATTTGCCTGTAAGGTTAATGAAAAATCTATAGCTTTGAGAATGGGTATTCTAGTAAGTCAAGTAGATAAAGTAAACAAATCACCCTGAATAAAACTGAAGGCTAAATTAACTAATCTACTACCTATTCTAACACTGACGGTGTGCTAGCTAAGTTGCTCAAGTGTGTGTCAAGTACTTTCAGTATCCTTGGGAAACCAGGTGGAGAGTGGAAAAAAAGAAAAAGGCAGATAATTATATTCAACCATTAATCTGAAGGACGTGGTAGCTGAGAGGTACGGTTAGGGCTGCGTGCAGCCGTGGAACCTGGGGTTCTGGCTGCCAGGAGGGCGTGACAGGAACGTCCCTTTGGTCAAGCAGCCCAGGGGAAATACGGATAACAAAGCACACAGGAATCCGCAGTGCAACACAGGCACTCACACTCCTAAAAGACAGAGCAAACTGCAACAAGGACACAAAACGAGGAGTCAAGCAGGGACAAAAAATCAGAAAAGGAAATGCTTTCGTACACAGACAGACGGACGGACGGACGGAGGGACGGCGTAAAACTGAGGACCTAAACTGCATGACTACACACACACACACACACACACACATGCAGAAACAAAGCAAACACAGTCTGTTGAAAAGCTTATTTTCCGTTTGGTAACATCTAGCAATGCCAAATTAACACAGGAAACAGCATCTGCTCATTTTTTGTCCATTTGGCGGCGACATCTGATTCAGTATTTAATATGGACATTTGATTAAACAATGTACTTAATATCGATGGTATCAATATCATACTGGCCCTCCAGCTTAGATGATCTGTCGGTTTGTGGTCTTTAAAAGATAAATGTTTTCTGGTCAAACAAAAGATTGCTTAAAAGTGTCATTATGAAATGAAGAAACTACAGAATTAGTGCAATGTCATATGTGTTTAACTCAGGAATATATAATAACATTTTTTTTATCAATTATCATTTGGTTTTGCAATGCTTCTACCACAATGACGACCCTTTTGAATATTATGTTGTTCTTGAAAAATGTAAAATCCAGATGTTGTTGAAGTGCTTTAAGCAGTGCTGCAAGTAAGTGCCAGTAAGCACTAATTGCAGGCAGGAGGCCAGCGTTCTCTGCAGTGGCTCCTTCTGGGGGCATGGGGTCCTTTTCCACTGTTTTATTCAGTAGGCTGACCCCCCATTCTCCATCCATCTAAAAACTCAGCATAAAATGGAAAACCAATAACAACAACAACAACAACATTAATAATAATAATAATAATGATAATAATAATAATAATAATAATAACAATAATAACAATAATAACAATAACGACGATGGATATTATTATTATTATTGATATGAAAATTATTATTATTATTGTTGTTGTTGTTGTTGTTGTTGCTCTTGCGCAATGGGTTAGTCCCCTGTAGTTTCCAGGATAAGCTCTGGACCTCATGCATCAGACAGGCAAGTAGAGAAAATGTATGGATGGACAGATGGATGGATGGATGGAATGACAAACCAGCAGACGGACGGACGGACAGGCGGTTGGATGGATTATTATGCACTGACTCTGGTCCCCTCACTCACCTTCCCTTGTCTCAGTGTCCCAGCGGCCTCCGGCCAATGAAGGACGGATCTGGTTGCTATGACTACTCGAAGGGCACCGACTGCTCCGACGGTTTCAATGGTGGCTGCGAGCAGCTGTGCCTCCAGCAACTCGTGCCCCTGGCTGATGACCCCACCTCCAGCAATGTGCTCATGCTCTGTGGGTGAGTGCCTCAGGGTGGCGCCGGGGAGTGGGCTGGCCTCGGCGACGCATCTCAGGCCTCAGACGCCAGCCTGGATCCTCTCGGATCTGATGTAAGGGGTCAATGACATGTTTCTTCACGGCTGACTTTGTGGAACAGCTTTACATCATGAGTCTTTAGGTTCCCTTGATATTATTTTCCCCTCTGAGAGATGCATAAGCGAATTTAAATACCATTGGCCCATTTGATCCTCAGCCTTTTAGAACATATCAACCTAAACAAAGTATTGGAATGAAACTTTAAGCATGAAGGATTTTCCTATTAAAATGGTCGCTGATATTTACACATTCATGGTTTTAGTTTTTTTTTTTTAGCAGTTATGAAGATATTGGTTAGTTAGCTTAACCTGAGGGGGTAAGCCAGGCCCAACCCTTTATGGGGCCCTAAGCAAAATTTGATTAATCTAGTTGTCATTCGTTATCTTCTTTCCCAATCTGACAGGCTAATCAGATGGGGGGTGCCCCCTGGTGGCTGCTGGACCCTATGCAGTCGCTTAGCTCACTTATGCCTTGGGCTGGCCCTGTGGGTGGGGTTTAAACGTGCATATGATTAATGATAATTAAGGAGTTTGTCTCCTTTTAAATAAATCCCATGAGTGGCTACAGGTTTAACACAAGCATGCCCCCCCTCTATCCCCTACTCCCGATCAGGTGCGTACAGGAATACCGGCTGGCGGCGGACGGGCGGTCCTGCGTGCTACAGGTGGATGCATGTGACGGGCCGAAGTGCCAGCGCGGTGGTGCGCAGCTCAACAACACGCTCTTTGGGGAGATGCTGCACGGCTACAACAACAAGACGCAGCAAGTGAACCTGGGCCAGGTCTTCCAGATGACCTTCCGGTGAGTCTCGCCTATAGCTTGATGTCGCCGCCCTGCTGGTAACTGCCTCAAAAGCCATGTATCATTTTAGCTCATGTAATAATCCTCAGGAATTCCAGGTTTGTTTATGACTCTGGAGTAAGAATACTGTCCTACAAACAAGGGAAGAATAAAACAATAAATTGACATATATTCAAAAATATATATGTACACAATATGTATTTGAGAGGATATTTGTGTGAAATACTGGCATCCCGTCCTGGACGTATCTCGTGTGCCCTGTGCTGCCTGGGATGCCCCCCCCCCCTCACAACCTGGACCAGAATAAGTGACCAGAAGACGGGTGAACCTATGCAGGAATGCATGTGAAGTCAGAAGTGTGAACACACTGGCAGTATATTGTGTCCTGTGCCAGTAGGCCCAGCGCCTGAACAGGTTCCGCTGTGCTGCACCGTGGGGTTACACTATCAGTGGGCTTCAATCTGTCTGCAGGCAAGCATTTTGTGTTTGTTCGTGCCCCTGCCTGCCTTAAGAAACTCCTGTATGGGAGACGCAAAGCTGTCCAGAGGAGCGTCCTGGCACCTGGGATAGGGAGGGAAGGGGGGGTTCGGAGCAGACAGCAACGCCACCCCCCCATCCAGCAGGCTTGGTACAAGTCTGTCACAGGGCTGGAAGCTGTTAAATGGGGTTTGAAAGCAACTATGATGGCGAGAAAAAGCAGGCCGGCATTAATCCCCAGGCGTTAGCAGCTTCATCTGGCAGTAGCCTGTGCGTCACGCCGAAAGCACGTGCTCTGTCCCGTAATTGAGATGCCAGTTGCCGGGGTGACGTGTCTGCAAAGGGGGACTGCCAAGCGGTAAGGGACCTCTGGGAGATACGGAGTGCAAAGCTGCTCTCTTGCGCGCGCCGGGCCGTGGTGGATTAGCCACGATGCCGAGGTTGAGGCAGCGTGCTGTCCGGGCGCGATCGATCCGACGGAGTATTTCTGTGGATTATATGCCCTGAGTGTCAGTGTTTGCCAACCTCCACACCTGACACAAAGCACATGGATTTGACTGCAGCTCTTGAGATACTGCAGTGAAATTAAATGACGCTTTCTATGTACATGGACACTGGACTGTGTCTTTTTGGGATTTGGGATTAGAGGGTCAGACATATACCTGGCACCCCCAGAACATCAGAGGAGGGTTAGAGGGCCTTGCTGAAGGATCCAACAGACTTTTAGCTATTCTACTGAGGATGGGATTTAAACTGGCAACCTTCTGATGACAAACACAGAGGCCTAACTGACTGAGCCATCCAGCAGCTTCCTTTGGTGTTCTGTTGCGAAATCAAAAAAATGAAAGTAAAAATGTCTATGGTGCAGCCTTTGATAAGAAACAGTTCATGGGGGGCATAAATGTGTACACAGTATTTTTCTGTCTTCCATTGAAGTGATGAGAGTACCTAAAATTTAAAGCCCTAAAACATGATTTTCTCTCACGGCACGCAGAATTTTTCCACCTGATTGCCTTGTTAGGCATTTAAGCCCTGACAGTTATCAACAGAAAGGTGTGGAAAAAGGAAAATAAAAGTAGCAATTTATTCCTTAGATACATTTTTCTCAGCTGGATAGAGAAATTGGCAGTTTCGAGTTATACTTAAAAAAAACTTGCTTTATATTTCTTTTTATTGCTTGCTTTGATATATAAAGACACTGCTGGGCCTGATCAGGTTAAAATGAACACCTGGGAATTAAAAAGTTTCATATTGCATCTGAAATGGTTTGCAGGGGTCAAAGTTAACGGTATAAACCATCCATGATCTTCAAAGGTTGCTCCCTTGAAATAAGAGCCCCCAGAGAGATCTATTGTATCCCATTGTCTATTCTCATTGTCCTGTCCTCACAGCAATGTGCCTTTGTCACATTGAGCCGCTTGACTGAGATTGAGATTGAAAACAGAATTGACTTTGGCACATTTGTTTTTCCCGGGACCTCTCTGCTTCCGACAGCCCGGGCCGTTAAGTGACAGTCTGGAAGTGTTGGTGTGGAGTTGTACCTCTGATAAAGTGTGCCGAGATCATGGTAACCCATTAATGTATGTGGGAAGGAGAAAAGTAATGCAGAACCATAAAAGCTACCCAAGTTGTCCACCTTAATTTAGTATATTTTTGAAAAAGTGTCTTAAGATGATAACAACCAAGCCCTCGCTCCACCGCACTGTTGGCACCTCATTTTAAAATATACTCTTTGGCCGTTTAGCCTGATTGGATGGAACAGTGGTGTTAATTAGCAATCTTGCCACCGCGCAAATTAACAAGTGACTCCATGTGACGGCCCATGCCAAAGTTGTAACAAGGGTGAAAGGGACTCCACAGAGAGAGGCAGTGGGATATTTTAATTATACACAGATGCACAAATCATCCACTAGCCACCAGAACCTTCCGCACTGAGAATTCTGGCTTCAGATTCCCAGGTCAACACTAAGAACCGACTTGACGCCAGCAAACATGGTGTTCTTATTTTAATCTCTTTACGGGTTTGAGGATCCCACCTGCAATCTGCACTGAGTCACCTGGCTCTTTCACCTTTCACCAGCATAACCCGACACCAAGGTTTTTTTTAACGGCTGAGGAAAATTAACTTTACCGTCCCACTGTGCCGATTTTTTGGTATGACACTTTTGATTAAACCAGCAACTTGATTCTCTTAAAGAGCACACGGTTCTCATTCTTCCATGTCGACATTGCCTGCGCATGGAAAAACACGTCGCCCCCTACAGGGCCGGTCCTGGTATTGCTCAGCAGCCGTTCCTTTGTTCCACTTGTTAATGTGCAGCTATCTATCCACCAATCACAGGTTCAGATGTTATTTTTCTAACACACATAGGAGGTATAGTTAGCACTGGAGCGTCATGTCTTCAGGTTTTCAGGTTCAAAGCCCTGCCCTATGATTTTGTGTGCATGAACTTTCCTCCCACAGTCACGCAGTTAGGCTAATTGGTGACTCTAAAATGACCCGTATTTTGTGAGTGTTTGTCTGCCTTGCGATGCACTGGGTCTCTTCTACTTCAAACCTTGTCCTTCCTGCAATAGTCTCCATGCTCTCCTTGACCTTGTGTTGGATAAATGGTATGGAAGGTGGATGAATGGAGAGGTAAGTGGCTTTTGGAAGCCATGCCCTTCAATATGGTTGGTAGCATCTGCTCTGACCAACGGCTGCTTAGATAAATTTTATTTGATGCTCAGGAACACAAAGGCAGAGGAAATGTGATCAGTTCATTGGTAGAATTTGTTAGTTTGAGGCGTTTTGGCATTTGAGAGTCAGTTACCTTCATAAGGTAACTTAAGCTTTTAAGACCACAGACCGGGTTGCCGGGTTCAGTGTCCCGCTGTGCACTTTCAGCACCGAACGAGAGGAAATATGTCCTTTCACCTAGCACTCACCTGACCTGTCATCGCATTACTGTCGACTCGAGCTGTTTCGGAAGCAACGCTGGTATGTATTTCAGTGGCTGTCACCTCTAAACGACAAAGGAGCAGATTCAGAACCAGAATTGAGCATGAATAGGAATGGGGTATATTCCTGTCACGCGAAATCGGATAATTTCAGCTGCGCTTTCTGCCAAAGAGGATCATTCCAGGCTGGTGGCTCGTCAGACATGAATGCTGGTAGCTAAAAGGCTCCGTCGTTACGCCATTGATTCGGAAAGCGCTGACGTTCCCGGTTTCATATCTTTAGCCATGCATACCACTGGATATTTACAGAATTTAAGGTAAGCGACTTGGGGAATCTGCATTTTTCATTTGTAGGTTGAGTTTCTTAACAAATGATTTACCTTCTGCCTCTGTTGAGTGAGCATCCACTCAAACGCACACACACGCAAACACATGCACTCTCACAAACCCACGCATATATTTTCTCCAACTGGGAATGGGGGGTATGGGTATCTGACCCGCCCTCCCTGGTCCTCTCAGGCTCGTGGGCCCCCTGCTTTTTTTTTTTTTTTTTTTTTTCTTTTTAATGATGCTTCTTCACAGGACCACCAAGCAAGATGAGATGGCAGTCATCCATCACCTGTGACAACCGCATTTCAAGTGCGTCGCTGGGGGAGGGGGGGAAGGGCAGCCAGCCAGAATGAGAAAGAGACGAGGCCCATCCATAACTCCTGGCAGTCAAACGTGGAGATGGGAAAAAGTCCACTGCTGTTACTCTGTGTCGACTTCAGGGGGCGCCAGAGAGCAGGCAAGTTTAGAAACCTGAAAAAAGAGCCAGCCGTTAAACTTGGCCCCAGGCACAATTACAGGAAAGAAACGTTTCTGATTATGCGTCAGAAATACAATGTGATTTACCCTGCGGATGCATCGGAGGTCCTGGCCTTGTAGCGCCGCTGCGCCACCATGCTTCCCGCATTTTCTGCTTCGCTGCCTCCCTCGGAAACTTTGAAGCACCACCTTTCTTCTGCTCACAGACGCCGCTGTCATAGAAACAAAGGACTTAGCACAAGACGAATATGAGCCTTTAAAACAGCAACCGTCAGGTTAAAAGCCGGACTCCTCAGCCACCATGACACCCGCTAACCTTCATGCTTGTCTTTTCATTTATAAATAGCCGTGTGCCATGAACGGGCCTTAATTGTATTAAACTGCTCGTATAAATGTGAGCAGCATCCCGAAGTCCCAGCGGGGCCCAGTGCTGAGATCGTATTAAGAGTTCAGCAGAACTGTCGCATTCATTCCTGCATTTTGTTGCAAGATGCTGCATAGGCATACACCATGTGCTAATTAAATTTATTAACTCACACACACACATTCGTGCGCCCGCCACTCCTGTACACCCTGGTTGGAAACTGTAATCAAAGCAGGATAGTGTTTCCTAGTCCCAGCCCATGTGACATGGAAGGAGCAGACTCCGGCCAGTTCCCACAGAGAGGCGTCTCCCCTGAAGGACCCAGATGCTCCCGCACAGGTGGGATTAACCAGCCAGGTCTCACTACACACTTTTACTCAGTTGCTTGGGGCTGTGTGACCATAATTGTTTTTTTTTTTTTTAGTTTGTTTGTTTCCTTGCCCTGTAATCCTGTGGGAAATCTAGGGCTGTCGTTCGCAGAAGCGATTTCCTGCCAAACAACCTGTGTCACCCCAGGCGCGGCCTGCAACCAATAAGGGATGCGACACAAGTGCCGCTAATGAGTTCAGCCAAGCTGATTTTCCACCCCACCTCCCCCTCCACCTCCTTGCTGGTTTACTTTTACAAAGACCAACAGAGCTATTAAGCACTGATACTGAAGGCCGTTCTGGCTTTATTCTGTTACAAATCACCGTTCTGAAAGTTTTGAAACACAACATTTTTCTATTTCCCAGGTTTCAAAAATCAGAATGATTTCCCTAGTTTGGTTTTTCTTTGCCAAGCAGCAACATCACTTCCTGTCTTTCCTGAGAGTCCCCGCCCACTCACATGAAGAGCCATTTTGCTGTTCACCACCCCCCCACCCCACTTTTCCAATGAGACTAACAGAAAAAAAAAATGAAGGCGAGGTTTCTCCTAATTCACCATATGGTCTCACCACTCGGCTGATTTCCCATCGTCCCGTAAGAACCGGGCTTTCGGATCGCCGAGGGCTTGTCTGGGAATCCCAGGCCACCCGAAACAACTAAACAAGTGCAGAACTGATACGAGAAAGGAGACTGTTTTCTGTGTGGCTGCACAGCACCAGGACGGCCTATTGGATTCAGGACTAAGAGCCTGACATTCCAAATCCCAGGAACAGCTGCCATACCCTCGGACAGAGGTAATTAACGTGAATTGCCTTGGTGAAAGGGCCAGTCTTGTGAACACGGACAGCTGTACAAAAATTGTGCCCTGCGCAATAGAGGCTCCTCAGATAAGATTTTTATGGTCACTCCTTCCCTTCTTTTAATCATGAATGCGGGACAAGTGTCCATTCCTGAGAGCTTAGCATTAGTTTAGCGACGAGTGCTATCCCAGAGGCCAGGCTGTGGTGTTGCTCCTAGGACTAGGACCATAGCTGTTTATCGGGGGGATGTATGTTTGTGGAGAATTGGGAGCAGCATTTGGGTTGCTGGGCCAAAAACGACAGATTACACGAGACCGCCTGCCTCGCACTAGGCCGACAGACAGCAAAGTACCGTCAAAGCTCCCCGGCCCAGATTGCTAAGCCAGGGTCACGACCCGGAGGTGGAAACTCCTCCAAGGTTGCAGGTAGATACAGCCAGTGTGGTTGTGGGATTCTGCCTGCATTCCCTGGAGCATCGTGCTTACTTGGAAGAAGGGAAAGTGTGAGGCGGCCAGCTCTAGGGAAGGCTTCTATGGAAGCACCGGTGTCGCCGTAGTAACAGTGATGGATGTGGATATGTCTCAGGCTGACAGGTTGTTTCTTAGAGCATGTGGGAGCACAATCAGAGGCATACGTGTCCTTCTTATATCACTTTCAAGCCCCCCCACCCATTCTTCCCCCGACTTCATTCTTAATACCCTCCCCGCTCACTCACACACAGTGGCAGACATCTCGGAAATTACCGGAAACTCGGCTCACGCGTCTCCTTGCCGTAGCCACACTCTGGTCTTTAAATGATCGATTTCGGTGTTCAGGGGACACAGAATTGAGCAATGAGCGACGGAGGCAATAATGGCTGACACAGCTCAGCCTGTTACAGAAAAGACCGGAGAACTTCTGACACACAGCTGGGTCATACTAATGAGGGGTAGGTGTACATAACTATTAAACCAACCCCAAAAATACAAGTTTTCACAAGCTGTCACAAATTAAAGATCAATATTTGTGGCTGGGTACGAATTTGATCTTAAGAGCTTTCGCGATCATCGTAGTCTTGTTTTAGCTTAAAAGTATTTATTATGCAGTTTTTTTAAAACATTTAAACATATTACATCAGAGGTGAGGGATTGCTTAACATACTCTGAAAACTGGTGTAGTGCTTGAATGTTTTCAGCCCATTAGAGAGAAGCAGACCAGCCAGAGACCTGAAATGAAAGTCTATATGGTGGCACTGAAGTAGCTACTGACATGCAGTCGGCTGCAGCGCGACATGCAATCAAAGACCCGCCACCTTTTATCTGTCTACCCAGTGGGGGATCACAGCTCCTTTGTCTCACCGCCATGCAACTGGGTTTCTACGGAAACCTAACGACGAGGACCAGATTATGTACTTCAGCGTGCACATGCCTGTATGGACAGACTCGGCGCTGAGATCGAATGCTTAATGCCTTAATGTTACCCTTCCTTTCAAGCTGTTTTTTGTTTTGTTTGCAAGACTCTATGCCAAGAAAAAGCATTCTGGGATTGAGGTCTCTGAGTGATAGGAAATCAGCATACCAGCACCCTCTGTAGGTGAAGCACAGTACTTTACCGTTGAATTTGGCGCACGTAGCAGGTGCTGTGCTTGGCCCGTTGCTTAAGTGAGACAGTGGCTTCCAGCTCACCTGCTGGCCCTGGGTAGCCTGTGGATGTTCTCCAAGTGTTCAAGAGGGATGGTGCATGACTTAGAATGCTGTGCCTGTGAATGGTAGTTTGTTGGTTTGAATCCCGTACGTGAGTGAGTAGCTCCCCCCTCAGAGCATTGCTATCCTGTCGCACTCCCTGCCCCTGTGCTTTCTGGGATCGCAGCTGAGCGGCTGGATCGCGTTTCTCGCTTCCTTGCTCTGTTTCGTGTTGCCTCATCCTCCCTGAGGCTGGCCAGCAGTTCCGCTGGCCCATCGGGTTTAAGTCACTGAAAAGATGGGGACACGGGCCAGCAGTCAGAGGCCGCTGGCAATGATCGGGCTGCCATCTGCGAGCCTCGAAAGCAAGGCGGCCCCCTTCCCTCTCGCACCGTCCCAAACGGGCCCGCTGGAGCTGTGGCAGATTAATCACAGCTTCGGGGAAGAGGTTTCCACAAACAGAAAGATGGGCTGTAAGTTACTATGTGAGGGAGGACTTTGGTGAAACAGTCCACTGTGTGTCTGTGGAACAGGTGAGGGTGTGCTGGTTAGGGTTTGGAGGGTGGAGGCACGTGATCAGGCACAGAGATTTACAGGAATGCACTTAAAATGCTGTCAGAAACCTGCAGCAGCACCTTGCTTTACTGCCCGGCTGAACACCATCTCCACCGCAATAAAGCACGCTCCGGCAGGTCGGGAGGGGGCCCAAATAGGGGGGCGGATAATTACCGTAAGTGGCTGGTGCTGTTTCTTTATATCTCCACTTTGCTGATGGTGCATCTCACAGCCTGAGCCCCCACCCCCCTGCTGTCCATGTCTCATCCCATCTGCAGCTTGCCTGTCAGGAGGCGATCCATGGCCACGCATTAACAGAGACACCCACAGGGGGAGCACTTTCTGCATGTGTGTGTTTTAGCGGGCAAAAACACACTGGAGGATTTTCTCTGAATAGTTATCCTAAAGGCGAGTGTTTAATCCAGAGCCAAGGTGCCGTGAGCTCAGGGAGTGCGCCTTCTTTTGGCACGGACAGAGCTGCCAACCCCGCTCTCTGCTAGAGTTGCCGTGGCGACAAGAAGCTCTGCCCCCAGAGGATAATCTCAGGTGCTTGCCTGTGAACCGGCTGGCATGTCACTGAGCCCTGATTCTGCCACATCATCAATGTCGTTATTATTATTATTTTGGATGTTTCTTAAAGAGCAGCCCGGTGGCTCAGTAGGGAGCATGTTTATCTCACACCTCAAGGGTGGTGTTTGCACGCTTTCCACCTGCAGCCTAGAAACATGCAGTTTTTTTTTTGTACCTGATGATTACATGTGGCCAGTGATGGACTGGCATCCAGTCCAGGGTGTGACCATTTGTCCTTGTGCCATTAGCTGCTTGCAATAGGCTCCCCCAACCAGGATAAGTGGGTGGAAGATGGACTGATATATAAAAGGATGGATGTTTCTTAAAGAAGGTAGTTGGGAGAAGTAACACTATATGAATGAACAGCACCCAAGCCAGGGAAAGTCGAAACGACGGCTCCCATCCAGGGGAGATTTCTCTGTGACTTGGCAAGTTGTCCAAATAACTCTTTAATTTGTGATTTACTGCCTGTTTACATTTTGCGAGCATTACAGAGCAGCTGTCCTGTGGTGTCATGGCAGAGACCAGGGTGGGGGGGGCGACCGCTACATCATTTCTAAAGGCTCTAATTTTAATTTATTAGAAGCCCCTTTGACAAAGTTATCATCGTCTGGAACAGTAGTGCAAACGGGCCACGGCCCTCCGTCCTTTCAGTTCTGAACACATGCCCGGTGACTGTCTTAGCCCACTATCTGGGTCGTGAGCAGAATGTCTGCACGCCTGGCGCCATCAAGCAGGAGCCTAAGTGTGCTTTTCAGCTACGGGATCACCGGTGTGTGGTTAGATGTGTAAACCCTTCATAAATACTAGAGCCCAAAGGCCATGTCTGCCACCTTCAGTGCGAGAGTAATAATGTCATTAAAAAATGGAGCTGATCCCCCCTCCCCCCCCGGTCAGTCAATCACCAGGAGACAATAAGCCCAGCGAGGGCCTGTGCACCAGATGGCTTTCATTCTCATAAATTAATTCTGGATGAGGGAAACCTGAGGCGGCCAGGCCCGGGATGGTCAGACTATGGCTCCTTGCGCCGGTGCCTGGCATTAGCCGGCAGGTCCGCCGGCAGGGCGGCGCCCTGACAGCGCCAGTACATCAGGCCTTTTCCACAATAATCGCCCCCGCCCTTCACCCTCACACAGGCTGCCAAGGCCTGGATTTGTAGCGAAGCAGTCTCACGCTTGTCATCCGCACAGACGCCTGTCAGGGGTCCCATCGCCAAGCGATGCTGTGTACTTTAAACCGAAGGGCTTCTCTGCGGGCGGGGTGTCTGCTTCACGGGAGAGGATGGGGCCCGCGCTGCCTGCGTTTTGCAAGCCAGTTGGGGGCACCACGGACCAGATGAACTACTGATTTGGAGCATTGCCTGAAATCTCTTCCTCCTTATTGGGTGTGTGGTGGGTGAGGTTCGATGATTTACCCAAAGGCCACCGGTGATTAGCAACCTTTCTGTTTACCTGATGATAAAAGCACCTTGTATTTAACCATACTTTTTTTATTCTTATTGAGAAACACCCACAGGAACCATTGCAGCGTCGTAACAATACTTTAAAGGAAACCCTTAGTAAACATTGTAATGATAATAACAATAATGTTTTATTGTGTTTTAAACATAATACACCACTTTCAGGTAATTAAGTGGACACCTGCCTGGATATATAAGTGCAGCTTTTTATTGAGTAAGTGGTATTAACAGAAGCCTGGGTGCAAGTTTAAAATTTTTTAGGTAATGAACGCTTTTAAAGATAGCCTCTTCCAGTAACCTTTTATTTTGGTAGCTATTTAATTGTAGTTATTCGGCTGATACACTCATTGTTAACTTAGCACTATGGTTCAACTCTGCGATTCTGACCAGGATAGGCGGTTAGAAGATGAACTGATGGATGGATGGAGTGATGGACAGATGGATTGTGCTTCAAGATATGCAGTATACAGCAGGCTGTAATTCCACACTGTTTCCCAAATGGCTTTATTTTAAGGCTATTAGAGATTTGCTGCCGATTTCCAGGTATACTCTGACTGCACTGATCTGCTTGTCACCGCAGATTCTCTGTGTGGGACCATCACTGTCACAGGCGTTGGGATTTGTGCGGAGGATCCAGGAGGAAAACCTCTTTGCTCACATCTTCGGTGAAACCCAAAGCAAATGCGGTCTCGCAACGTTCTCAGAGGCACGTTCGGATCGTTCTGACCCGTCGAGCAGCCTGACTTATTCATGCTGCTAAATGCGCTTTAATTTATTTATACGCTGACACGCCAGACTCCCTCTCATTCAGAAACACCGCTGTCACTCGTTTGTGAGTTCAAAACAGCCGGCGAGGCATTGCCGAAACAGAGATTGCTGTTTCAGCTTCCACCGAGCCTTCAGAAATTTCATTACATATTCCGGTTCCCACTCACTTCAAGAAAACAGAGACGGCTCTCTTCTGTCTCCCAAAAATCTGAGATACTGTGCAATCTATTGTTTCTCTATCCTGTGATTCCCTGTTAGGCTGGTTTTCACACATCCGGCAGCAATTCCTTCATGCTCACCTAGCACGATTTTGAAAGTATTGGTCTGAGTGAAAATGAGTTTCGCTTACACTCTCGCACACAAACTGTATATTTAAACATTCATCTGTTCACTGTCACATGAGGTTTTCCAGCGGTGTATAGCCTATCCTAGCAATAACATGAGGCGAACACAGGGTCAGAGCCTAGATGGGGCAGCAGGAGCAGGCCGGACAGGAGGTACTCATCTCAACCAAACATTCGTGAGTTATGGAGGCCTTGCAATTAAAGGTGAAAGTCCATGTCATCGTCATGTGACCATCATGTGACCATGCAGAAATAATATGACAGAGAAGGTATAAGCAAAGTAACTAGTGGTGGTTTTTTTGTACCTTTTCAATCCTGTCTGTCAAAGATCTTGATTGCAGACCTGAATCGCATCACGTGACAGTGGGTTGGGTAGGAGATGGGGTGCCACTGTCAAGAAGCTAACAAAGACTACTGGGAATCGCCAACAGGGAGCAGACAGCTTCGCCGAAATCCCTCCGAGGTGGAAGGAAAGCTTCCCAGCCATTTCCAGCTTTCAGCAAAACAGCTGTGCATACGTCTGTGTGTTTTTATTTGATTTATGCTGAAGCATCCATGAATTCTGCAGTATAGCCCCATGGTAGCCTGATTAGGAAAGAGACGTAATTCAACTTAGTATTCACCTCCAGGTCTCTGTAACTGAATCTAGCGTTTGTGGGGAAAGTAGTAGAGGTGCTGCTTGCATGGAAGTTCTGGAATATAACTTCACACACTGTAAAAGTGCAGGAGACAGCCTGGCCATGTACGCCGCTGCAGATCTGCGTGGGGTACGTCCCCCTTTCCGTTTGATAAGGTTAATTAGGTTACAAGCCATGCAGAAAGCCGTATAATGATTTTACCACGTCGGTTTTTTTGATGCCCCCCCCCTTCACCGTCGTCCTTTTTTGCTGAAGATAATTATCCTGCGATGAATGTGGGGGGAGGGGGGACTGAGAGGCACCCATGTGTAAATCTTGCTAATCAGCCATACCCCTGAGCCGGCCGCGATTCCCGTTATGAATGCTGCGAATGCGTCGCCGCCCCCCGGAGTCAGTCATGCCTCTATCCCCTCCCATCCCCCCAACCGCTGACTGCGGGGGGGGGGGGGGCTTCATGCAGGGGGGTGTCTGGCACAAGCGAGGGAGTGTCGAGGCTAGAGAGTGAGGGGTCATGGAGATTATTTGTATATTTTCACAGTATGTGGGGGGTGGGAGTGGGGGTCAGTTTCAATGTTTGTGCTTCTCTGGGTAAGCTCTGGGAAGCCCAGCGCTCGTGCGCTGTGCACCAATAAACTGGCAAGAGCCGCTGCAGCTTTCCTCCACCATGCAGAAGACTGACAGGGCCCCCTGGTGGCTGGAAAGACCCGTAACTGCCATTGTGTCGCTCGTGATTGTTCTCTGATGACACAAAGGCAAAGTCACAGATCCAGCCTGATGCCCAGCTCCCGGAGGCACCTTCTCTCTCGTTCTCCCTTCCAGTGAAATCTGATGAGTTGGCAGGCCGGCAGGACCACAGCAGTCGCACGAAACTGCACCTGATTCCTGCGCAGACGCGGGCTGTTTATGCAGCGCGGCTAGTGGGCAGCAACTGCACAGGTGCCCACCAGCCCTAAACGGATGTGGAAAGTTTTTGCAGCAGGTGTGTCTGTTTCCCTTCTGCCCCGCACCAGGAGGAAGAAAAAGGAGAGAGAGAAAGGTAGAGAGAGAGAGAAAGACAGAACAGAACTCCCTAGATTCTTTCCTTGTTTTTGACCAGAAAGCAAAGCTAATGCAAAACTAAATTAAAATTAAATTAAAACTGGATTTAACTCCAGGCAGCACATATACAACCCCCCCCCCAC
This sequence comes from Mormyrus iriodes, assembly GCA_011763525.2. Taxonomy (NCBI): domain Eukaryota; kingdom Metazoa; phylum Chordata; class Actinopteri; order Osteoglossiformes; family Mormyridae; genus Mormyrus; species Mormyrus iriodes. The sequence continues at coordinate 5,379,291 of JAAGVU020000113.1, forward strand.
CTTTGCCGAATCTCATTCATAATGCAGTAATGCTCATTCGCTCCATCTATACTGGCTGATTTTAATTAGACTGTAAATGTGTGGGATACGGCATATCAGGGATTTCCACAGTCAGGAGTGTTTGGGCCTCTCACGAGAATAATTCTGCCCACCACCCTACATGCAGAACAAGCAAATTCCATTACTGCTTTATTTTAATACACTAAATGTTATTTGTAGTTTTTTGTTGACAAAGTGCCATTTTATATTTTGCTTATTTGTATTTACCCACTGAAACAGTACAGATGAGTCAGTATATGTTTTCATTTGCTGTACAGGTTTACTTTGCTGAATAGGCCACCCCCCACCCCAATTTGGGGTACTTAAATACCCCACATCCTGCTGTACGGAGAGACTGACAGCGTGACCATAGGAAGAGACATGGAAGCAGCCGTAACTCCTGTGATGATTCTTTATTTAGATGTGTGCTAAAGGGAAGGAGCAGTGCTGTTTGTGGGTGTTAGTGAGGGCAGTGTGTTCTTACCGGGGGGAAACCGGGGTGTGTGTCACGTATATATTACATTGTGGGGACCAAATGTCCCCACAATGTGATAAAACCCTGATATTTTGACATTGTGGGGACCACCTTTTTGCCCCCTGCCCCCCAAGGGATAACTCAGTTTTATAAAAATCTGTGACTGCAATCAATAAACTAAAAATGCCAAAAGTCTCGTATTTAGTTTGGATATTTAAGGTCAGGCCTGGGTACGGGTTAAGGCTGTCATAGTTGGGATTAGGGTTTTTCCCATAGAAATGAATGGAGAGTCCCCATAAAGATATGAGTACGGGTATGTGTGTGTGAGCGTGTGTGAGAGCAGCATGTTTTTACCTGAGAAGTGGTGTGGCAATTGGGGGGGAATGAACATTTTGGTTACCCAGAACACACCTCTGCCTTTTCCTTTGTCAGCCCACTTTCTCTGCAGTCCTTCCTGTTTGATAGCCAGGAACACCTCACCTGGGATTCCTGGTTAGAAGCAGGACATGGAGCAGGGGCGTGAGGGGGTCCGCAAGTGTAGGAGTCGGGGGACCAAAAGCACAGGAGCTAGCGGGCCACAATGACCACACAGGGTGCCAGAGCAGGGTGCTTTCCTTTCCACAGTGTGCTGTAAAGCTAACCACTGTGGAAGAGGTGATGTCATCAGGGAGACCAGGGCACAGAGCCCCACTCTGGAACGGTCTCTGTGTGTGGTGCACACTCCTTCCTTTCAGGGCTCTTGAGAACATGTTTCCCTTTAAGTGAAGGTGACTTCCACACGTCAGCTGACCTGCTGACCCTCTCCTGCGGTATCATTCACAGCCCGCCCCCCCTAGAATCCGGTGAGGGCAGAGAGAGAAGTTCTGCTTCCTGAATAAGTAAACATGTCCAGGGCTGGCATTACTCATGTGCCCGCTTGTTTATGGTGCTACCTGGAGGCCAAGGGCACACGGACACTCGCTGCCTGCCAGGGATGACTCTGAATGACTGGTGGGTCGATGATGTCTGTATGAAAGAGGTGCCCAGGTCGCCCTGTTACATTGCGTTCACATCTTCAGAAGCTTCACTTCAGTTTGGCAGATCTGCCCTTTCGTTTAGTGAAAAAAATTAGGCGTTTCACTGACAGATACCCAGCCTTTTGCCCCTTGGCACTTGAAATAGGCTCTATACTGCCCCCTACAGCCTTGTACTAGATAGACGACTGGCAAACGGACAGATGGAGACAAACAGTTCTGAGACTTCAGAGCCTCGATTTGTGTCATTCATGGCACATGTGGATACGTGCAATTCAGTTCAGCTGAAAAGATATGCAATGATGTTTACACTGGAATGGTGTCCCATCTCACAATATGTTTGGAGTTTAGGGCGTCAGCCTGTATAGAAGCAGCTTCTAGTCCTGAAACGCTGTAGCGTGCGAGGCCCCCTGTCTCCCCGGGAAGCCCAGTGCTCCACCATCCTGACTGTCCTTCATACAGGAGTCTGAGCATATTCTATGTATCAGGGTATCTCAATCACTGGTCCGGATTGGACTGCTGCAGGGACCTCAATACCCGCCGGAAAAAATCACCCCTACCCTGGTCGGCGAGATTTCCTGAGGGGGATGATCACCGAATAATACCAAGGGGGAACAGCTGACACGTTGTAACAGATAACAGCCAGGCCTTGTGGTTGGAAAGGTTGACAATCCCCGGTATGTACCCATGGAAATGGCTGGTTACTGAGAACCAAAGCTCCTGCTTTTCAAGTTGTGTATGACTACTCACAGCAGTCAGACCAGCAGAAACCATCACGCCTAATCCAGCATAAAATCCCTGCGAAGTGGCCCTCATTTATCCACGCAAATGTGAGCATGTAATAGCCCTGTAATGTCGCCTCCCTCCCATCCTGCTGCTTTCACGGAACGCTGGTCGCTCCAGGATTTCAGCCTTGCATCCCCGCGAGATGCTGAGTTGGGGCTTCAGACAGGCCCTCGGAGCGGTCCGCAGGCAGCCCGGAAGTCAAAAAGATGCATTAAGTGCAAATAAGTTATATGTGACGAGGACAGACCCTGGGAGCAAAATATGAACAATCCATAAAGGTTCATACTCACAGTTTCCGAAGCACCACAGCCAGGTCTCAATCCCCTTTGCTGACCCCCCCCCACCAACTCTCCTGAATGATTACTTTCACAGGCAAAGCTGAACAGGCAACCCCTACTCATGAGGGCACCCAACATCCAGGGTAAAGGGGTGAAGCAGGGGGCATCCAGCAAAGCATAGCCCCTACCTTTGGGTTCTGAAAATACCCAGCGTAGGGAGTCGCATCGGAACAGAGGTTCTGAAACCGCATCCAGTGGGACTGGCTCTTTTCTGATCCAATGAACCCGTCCTTTATTAGACTCGATAGCTGCTAATTAATTCTGACTGCAGTTTGTCCTGATCTGTAATTAATTCTTTTTTTTGGAAGTGTGTTTATACTGGTAAGAAAACTTTCAAAGTGTCCTTTTCAGCAATTTCAATTTCACAATCCAGGTCAGTTACTTGACAGCCAAATGGCCTTGAGCAATTAAGTAATTGAAAGGCACGTTTATTCCAAATTAGTTTAGGGTCATTGATTCACCAAACCAAGTGAAAAATAATGGGGTGGACTGTCCACTCCACAGTTCCCATAATCCCCTGTGGCCCTGTAACTCAGTAGGTGCAAGTAGGTCATAATTTCAGCACAGCCTAGCTGCATTAATTATGAGACTGATCAGACATGAGATGAAGTGTTATTTGCCATTTGTACAAGTATACTAGAATGCACGTATATACAGAAGTGCGAGCAAGGGGGGTGTGGCAACAGAAATGTGGTTACTCTGCTGAGCACGGAATACAAACCTGTTACCTTCTGATCACAGGTACAGAGTTCTAACCCACACACCACCCCCAAAAGTCAGAGCCTGGTGGTGTTTATCATGATGCAGGAACTCTTTAAATCACATCGTTTACAGGATATTCCTCCTAGAGCCTCTTGGCCCACTTGTTACAGCTGAGTGCTTTGCCGCATCTTTTCGGTTTTAAGTATTTCATCAAGGACACAGTTCCCGTGCCCCACCCCCCAGGGATGCCAGGGTACCTGGAGGGATGCACTGAGAGGCTCTGTCTGACTGACTTGGGATAAGTGCGGTATGGTGTACGACATGTGACTCATACCGGCTGGAGGTTCCTGTCCTCTGTCCTTGTTCCCTCTGCCTGCACAGTGGCATTCCTCTCCTGAGGCAGCATGGGGCTGCCCTCCTGACTCAGACTGCCCCATTTTTAGCGTGGCGGGGGGGGTGGGGGTGGGGGTGCAAGGGGCGTCCTCACCAGCCATGTGGTTGACATCAGCAGGTCATTGGGTCCCATCCCAGGGGATCCCTCGTGGTCTGTACACCTCACCACCTGAATCACTGACCTCCCTCTGGCCGCCGTGTTGCAGGGACAACAACTTCATCAAGGACTTTCCCCAGCTGGCTGACGGGCTGATGGTGATCCCCCTTCCAGTTGAGGAACAGTGCAGGGGGGTGCTGTCGGAGCCAATGGCCAACCTGCAGCTGCTCACAGGTGGGTGTGTGCGTGCGAGTGTGCACATGGGTGTAATGTTCTTGGGCTGGCTTGTATGATGTACCACCTGCTTCACTTGTACCCCATGAATAAATAAACACAAATGTAACATACGTGTGTGACTTTGCACATGCGTGCGTGTTTGCCTCTGTTTGTGGGCGTGTTTGTGTGCGTTTCTGCTGGTTACTCTACTCGAATGTAAATAAACAAAGTAAATAAACTTATATTTGATCCTGAAAGCAGGATGTGTCTCACCCCATCAGATTCAGGGAGCTTTTTTCGGTACGCTACATTCAAAACTCTGTCGGCCAATTTTTGTTGTTTTTGCTCCTGTGTCTGACTCCTACGTTTTCTTTATGCAAACTTGATCGCCTGGCACAGAGTGAAAATAGGACAGAACATGTAAAAACGTGATGATTTCTCGGTCCGAGTGTCCGCTCAGTGACAGTGTATTTTTCGCAGCAGGAACAGGTGGTGAGCGAGGCCCGATTGTCGCAGACGGATGATTTTCCTTGTGGTGCCCCATGCGCTACCTGTGCAGTTTCGCAGTCACAGGCCCCACTCCCCCTGATATCTGACCCGAAACACTTTCACACTTGTACTGGGAGTGAGAGGCGGCACGGGGACCCGGGCTGCAGGAAGTTGGCTCGACACGGCTGTCGTTGGAATTAGCCATGACATGTTGTGCGGGGTGACGGTCGCCGTGGGAGACCAGGCGGTGGTCTTTTCATCCATCCACGGCACGGGGCCGTCTGGGACGTGCCTGATAAACTCCTCATTCACGTCTCATTGGCTGGCTTATCGCAGACATTCAGGGATCCGTAATTAAACGATTCGCTTTTAAAAAAGGATTCGGTTGAAGAATAAAATGCCTCATCCCTGAATCGAGCTGAAAGGGCGTCAGTATGACTTTCGGTCAAACCCCTCTTGATTGTTGCTACATAGCATTATCACGCGGACCTTAATTTGCGGATAAAAGTAAGCGGGAGAATTGTTTATATATATATATATATATACACACACACACACACACACGCACACACACACATCATCAGGGACTGGGGTGTAAAGTATAAGCCTATCACAGATGTATCACATAGCTGCATTTCATTTTCATGAGTCATTCCCGAATACGTTCAGATCTATCCATGCGACGCTGGAGGAATCTTACACCAAGCCTCCTGATTCAGAAGCACGAGTGATTAGCCGTCCACTTATTTCCCCGCTTTGGAGGATTTGGATGAGCAGACCCCCCCTTTTTTTATTCCATTTAGGCGCTTAGATAAAAACCCAGCTCAACAAAAGCAGGGCTAAGCCGTCACCACATGCCTGCATTATTTGATATTGGCGCTACGCAGCTGACTATCACGGTCAGCCTTTGACTTGGGCTTCATGTACAAGCCGTTGAAATCGACAAATAAAGGAACGTCCCCCCCCAAAAGTGAATATGGCTCTTATACCACGGTTACCATACATTTGGCTTTCACTTTTGTACCAAAAGACATTGCTTTCACGTTTACGAGCCGAAAACACGTTCAGTAATAGAACCGCTTTCATCTGCCAGTGTGAATGTCCACTGGAATTTTAAGTAAGATTAGTTGGAATTAAAGATTATTATCCTGCATTGATTTAGTACTGTGATTCACTTGGCTGGCATTACATGCAGTTATAGAAAATTAATCAACACCCTTCAGACCAATCAGATTCGAGATTTCAACAGCACCGTGGTATAATATGTATCTATTTTACTAGAATGTTATCTATAGACAGGTGGACTGACTGACTGACTGACTGACTGACTGATTGATTGATTGATGCCTTTGTATAGGAGACACCCAGTTCAATGAGGCCACTGGGTATCCCATGGTGCAGCAATGGAGGGTCCGCAGCAACCTGTACAAGGTGAAGCTGAGTGCCATCACGCTGTCCACAGGTATGCTGCTCCAGTGCTGCCCACAAATGCATCCTTTATTCATGTATTCATGTATTCATGTCTTCCGGCCGAGGCACGCATGTCAATGACGGTATGTTAGGCTTCCTTATACGTACGTCTAAAGGAAAATCTATGGCAACAGATAGTTCATTGGTTAGAGTTCTGCTCTGCCGAGTCCCAGGAGGACTCCTGCAGTTTGCACCCTGGAGCAGGGTACTTCACCTGCAGTACACTGGTAAATATTTAAATGCATAAATGGGGGAGATTGTATGTAATGTGTATAAGTTCCAGTCACTTATCCTGCACAGCATCACTGGGGCTATACATGAAATATAGGAAAAAATGAAATATATCCATTCGCTCAATGGTGTTCCTAAAGGCTTGTTCTACAGTGATGTTTAATAGTATACTGTTTTGTTTTTGTCAGAGTTGTGATTTTTTTTACATTGTATTAGCAGATGCATTGATCCAAAGCAACATACATTTTTTTTGTTTTGAAAAAGTAGGGTCAGCCCCTGAAGCAATTGGGGGTTAGGGACCAAATGGTAAAATCACTCTGCTGACCTTGGGATTCAAACTAGCAACCTTCCATTCTGTAAATATGGCGGTAATCACTTGGTTATGTCACTCTGCCAACCCGGGCCCACAGGTTTCTCCAAGGTCCTAAAGACCCTGAACTCGGACAGCACGCGCGACGAGATGCTATCCTTCATCCAGCAGTATGGCAGCCACTACATGTCTGAGGCCCTGTACGGCTCCGAGCTGACCTGCACCGTCTACTTCCCCAGTAAGAAGTCCCAGCAGCAGCTCTGGCTCCAGTACCAGAAAGGTAAGGAGCCACTGGGGCCTGAGAAGGTACTCTCAGAAAGTTTGTGGTCCAGGAGGGTCGCTGAGGTCAGAGCAGTGTTATTTTAGTATTGATATTTCAAATTTTGTTTTCATTTTTATTATTTTCAATTTTCATTTGAAGTCCAGTTTAGTTTTAGGTCATTTTCAGTTTCGATTTATTAGTTTTTATTCCTTTAAAATTTTAAGAATTTAAAAAATTCTATGTATATAGTTTTTATATACTTTGAATTTAAGTAACTTAATTTGTAGGGACAGACTGAAAGTTGTAGAGCAATTTTCTGTGTCTAAATCCTACATGAATGCACATTATCTATCCAAAATGGACAAAACATGTTCCAGGTATTATTACTGGCCACCTAAAAGCAATATACTGCATTACATTTGAATGATTTCTATCAGGCTATATGGTATTAAAACACTGTAACAGAAAGAATTTGACATTTATTTTTATACTATTTCAGTTTGTTTTAGAAGCAGTATTTAGCGTTTTCATTTAGATTTGTTTTTTTTCATATTTTTTTATAGCAGTTTACGAAAATATTATGTTGTAGCTTCAGTTTTTGTCAATAATAATAACCCTGGTTCAGAGTCACCTGGCTAGTTCACATCGACACCGGCCTGTCCCTTTTTTCGAGCTGCTAACTCTCAAAATGCTCTTCTGACACCCAAGGCCACAGGAGGCGAGTTAATTTACTTTACGGTCGCTCTCCACCGAGGGGTCAGCTGTGTCCAGTGGAAAGACTATGACTGGGCTGGTCCGGCCCAGCTTTGAAAAGAGGCACTTCAGCAACTCCGTACAAGAGGAGTCTGCAGATCTGGGCGACATCTGCCCCAGTTTCTGGCGATGAAGAGTCATGTTTTCAGGGTTTCGTGTAAAACGGATCGAGGGGTGTACACAGGGGCGGGGCCACAGGGGCACTGGCACCAGCTGAAAGCTGATTGGCCCCCAGAGTGCCCCCTCCACTGTCATTTACTGATTTAAGGTTGGCCCCTTTTTATGAATTATGGTCCCAAAATGGATCCTTTAAGAAACAGATATTTGGCAAATAAACTGCAGAGTCACTTGCGCCATTAACAAATGAGGGAGACACGGTGTCCTTCCACTCTCTGTATGCCCTTCAGCTGCGACATGCAGAGCACCATCATGGCTGCAGGTTTGAATCTGGCCTCCAGTGTACGGAGTTTCCCTCGTGTATGTGTAGGCCATCCCAGAGATCTCTGTTTCCGTACGTCTGGGCTGTCGGATGATTCTGATTGGCCAGCATCAGCGGGTGAGTGACAGGAGGATCCTTAAAATCTTAAAATCCCTTAAAATAGATTTTCACCATTTAAACTCAAAAAAATGTCTGAGAAAGTTACTTTTCCACTATGGGGAATTCTGAGATGTTGCAAAATGACCGATTGAATAATCATATGCATATAAGCAAAACATAATGTAATCTGTATAATTTATTCACTTTTTGCAGATTAGTCATAATAATACAGCAGCAGTCATAACAACTGCTCAGTAAAGTTCATAAATTTTTCACCCACAGAGACTCTGGGTTGACGCATATTGGGTCCTCTACATTATAATAATGGTATTATATAATAGTACCGTACATCATTTAAAAGGTCAAGCGATTTGGAACAGCTTTATACTTATATCTGCATTTCAGTTCTTTTATCTTTGTTGTTTTATTTGTACAAATTAGTTCTCTTTACTACCTCCTGCAGTCTCGGTGCAGAACACCGCAAAAGGTCATGCCGAGAATGTGACTGGCCAGATTTGGCGAGAGCAGGCTAGTGGGACGTATTTTAATTCATTTCTGAAAATCACTAAAAACAGAGGCAAAAAATGGAAAGTCCACTAAAGAGTCCTACTTGAAATCTTAACCCAGATTCAAAAAAGATCTACATAATATGTGGTTAATAATAAAACAGACACCTTCACCTTGATCTGACATTTTTTTTGTATTTTTTCACAAATTTGTGTCCGAAAATCCCGATCTGTGCCTGCCATTTTTAAAAGGCTGCAAATCACCCAATTTTGGTTGAAATTCTGGTGGCTCCCCACAACTTCTGGCAGACTCCCCCGATTTCTATGAAATTTTATGTATAAATGTGCTCTCTTGAGAGGTTTGGCCGTGCAGGGCTGCTGCACAGGGACAAATAAGCTGCATGATTTGCTCTCTCTCTCCTTTCTGTCTCTTACACACACACAATGGTATTATTTTTTTCTTTGCTGAGGTCTTTAAAATGATTATTAAAAAGAACTGAGTTTGATTTTGAAAATGGTGCAGCGGCCCTGAGTGGATGTGTACGTCTGAATGCCATGCCTTGGACTGGGTATTTCCAGCATCCCAGGAAAAGATCAATCCGCCACAGCACTAATTATACAAGAGGGTTTTAAAAAGTGAATCATGCTTATGGTATTTTAAAATTTTACATTTTATTTATGTAGCAGACACTTTTATCCAAAGCAACGTATATTTTTTAGGAAGGAGGGTCAGGCGGTCCCTGGAGGAACTGGCACCTAAGGGTCTTTCTCAGGGGCCCAAATGTGACATCACTCTGCCGATCCTAGGAATTGAATTGGCGATCTTCCGTCCCCAGGCACAAGTTCTAAGCCATACATTGCCCACATATGATCATTATTTGGATATAATGTAAAGCTGTGGACAGAAAAATCTCCAGATAAAGTCATATATTATATTACAGGCCCAAGGACTCTTTTTCCAGTGCAGCAACGCAAGATGTAAAAACAGAGGTTATGAGTTACACGGTTTGTCAGTCTGTGTCTGGTATTGATGCTTTCACAGCATGGGAACATTGCACCAATATTAGACTGATTCAAACCCAGTAAATCAAAACAGAAATTGCAGGTTACACAGGCCAAACAACAGATTTGTAAAAAAATAAAGGCCTGGAGACATATCAGATTGTTCGCTGCTGTTTGTATTTTACTGTGGCCCAAGCAGGGATGGAGAGAAAGAAAGTAACCGTGTCAGAGTCAATATCGACATAAAAAGCAAGCAGTGGGTGAAAGGGAAGGGCCTTCAGGCAGTTATAACAGAAAGTTATTAATGATGAAAAAATAAGGCTTCAAAACTCATGGTAGGTGGGGCTACCGTGAGCTGTCTGTCACAGGGTGCTTCCCACTGGATAGTTTGTAGACTTGCCAAATAGATGTTTCAATGCCTCATTGCTTCCGTAATTAGTGGATTGCATTTAATTTAGTTTTTTTTTTGTTTTTTTAGCACTTTTACGTTTCAACAATGTCTACTTCTGACGGGGCAGCAAAGTTGAAACTGCAGCCCTAAGGAAGAAGGACTCTCTAACAACAATGTTATGGTAGCCTGTGAGGTCAGCACCCTGTATGTATTGGGAGAGTGAACTTGAAAGGAAGATACAAACTCAACCAGGTCCAACTACAGAATATGAAACAGAAGCATGTATCAAGCCGCAGTGTGGTCGCTTTAAGGCATCTCGCTTTACTGCGATGCCCGGCAGTGGTTGCGTGAGTGCACCTGGACCCAGCTGTATGCTCGCCAAGCACTGTGCATCCCAGTACACACGCAGCTGGTGCACGCGGTCACTCACTGCATGGGGTGGAAGCGACCCACACACGGAAGGTAAAAAATAAAAAAAAACCTCTCAGCTCAGCTCCAACAGCCTCAAGATGGCCAAACACAGTTCGTTATAATTTTTTTATACAACATAAACCCTTTAATGTCAAGTTTATTACAATTAACAGATAATAAACATTTCAAATTAGTAACTGAGACTCAACACGTACAACACTCATCTTAGTATCAATAGTCCACGGTCTCCTCCATTGTTTTGGGGGGATGTACACTAACCAAAACAAATTATAATAAAAGTTCTCACAGCTCTTGAAAATACTGAACTCATATTAAAAATAACAATAAAAGCAGTTTTTAAATATTTTTTTCCTTGGGAACTCCCTTTTTCCATGCCATTTCTACATAAACAGTGACCCACTGTGCGCAGACACTGAGAAAAATGGTTGTGTCATCCTCAAACGTGGCAAGGATGCTTCTACTGACCGGAAAGGGTCTGAGAATTGCCACAGAGACACGCTTAGCATGCTGGTAACCTTTGACCAGAAGCTTACTTTTGGTGATTAAGCATAAGTTGTGTTCTAGTAATGAAAACAAATTAAAGTTGTAGTGGGAACATTAATTTGCATGAAATAAAACCTCAGAAACTGCAATGCACCATGTGATTACGGACAAACACTTGTCAATGCAGTGTAATATCTTTATAAAATGTGTGCATGTATAATACACATGGATGGAATTATCTGAATTTCATGTCATCTTCTCCACATGAGAGCTGATACTACTATATATCCACTTTTTGCCAGCTCTAACGACTGGCAGATAAATGTAGATTTCATTTAAAAACTGCACCAATGCACCTGGCTTTTCCAGGGATTAAGGGAGTTATTCCTGTAAAGCGCCAAGCTGATTATGTCAGGAAATGCGTTGCATCTGGCGAGAAAAGACACACACACACGCATACACACACACACACAATGCATGACACTGTGGAAAGGGGTGACAGAATATTTAAAAGCAGCATCCTCAAAATGTAAAATATATTTGGTTCTAAACAGGGGAGCATTTCCTTAAAGTCCCATATCAAATCTGATTTGTCTTCTTAATTAAATTTTTATTATTGTCATTATATTTTTTCCACTTAAGTCACATTTGCAGTGTGTAATAGTTATAAAACAGTAGTGTGAGACACTGGTGGACAGTTAATACCATATTTTTCCTAATAAATCCACACTGAAGTTATTGCTCTCGGCTTCGCAGGGTTAAAAAAAAAACAAAAAAAAAAACAGAACCATCCATGAGGAGACCCGCTGGGCAGACAGGCCCACTTTCTAATGCTTCCAGTAGCCCTGTTCCAGATGCCCATTGACACCAGAACAGCAAGTAAGCAATTTACACACTTGGGGGGGGGGCTTCGAATTCTTGGAATGGGAGATCAGGCTGGACCAGGGAGATGTAAACTGATCTCACGGAACCAGACCCTCTAGCACGTAGAGGAACGCCGCCTCTGCAGGTAGGTGTACACCTTCACACAGTGGTCCCAGCAGTCCAGAACCAGCAGCTGCCCCTTCTGGGTTACGGCCACACCCACAGGGCAGGTCAGGCCCTCCTGGATGAGGATGTTGAAGCCTCCCTCCTTGGGAAACTGCAAGATCTCTTTGCGGCCGCTATCGGTCACCAGCAGGTCACCGTTGGCATCCACGCACATGCCAGTGATGCAGCGAAAGTCCTCGGTCTCAGAGAAAAAGTGGCTGAGCTGCTTGCCCAGCTGCCCGTCGGTGCCCACCGAGCCGATGGAGAATCCCCCCTCCAGATGGTGTTCGTTCTGTCGGTTCTCGATGTTGAGCCCCAAACCCTGGGTGAAGTAAACCGTGCCGGAGGGATCGCAGGTCACGAACTTGGGCCGCACCGCGGAGCACAGGCGGTTGTAGTTCACTACGCCCATATTGCGGTCCACCGCCAAGCACCAAAGCTTGCCCCCCTCCACGTCAGAGACGACAAACTGTCCGGAGGGCATGGCAGCGATGCCCCAAGGCTTGATCAGCTGGTTCTTGTGGCAGGCGACACAGTGGCCGTCGGCAGTGTACACCTTGACAGAGTTGTCATAATTGTCCGTGACCCCGATGAGGCCTTGCGGCGTGATGGCGATGGAGAGCGGTATTAGGTTTGGCAGATCAGCACCCAGGAAGCTCAGCACGAAGTTGTCGATGCTGCTAGGATTGCGACGGATCTCCCTCTGGAAGCCCTTGCGGTTGAAGATCTGGATTCGGTAGTTGCCACGATCGGCTACTAGCACCTCGCCTTGTGGCGTGACACAGATGCTCACAGGCAGGTTGAACATGCCTGGCAGGTTCCCCTTACAGCCCATCTTCTTCACAAACTGGCAAAGCTGCGGGCCGGAACTGGAACCAGAGCCTGTCGTCCTTGCCGAGGCCCCACCCCCGTCCACAGACTTGGACTTGAAGCTGCCGGGCGAGGAGCACACACTGTCCTCCACGGCGGCGATCATGTCAATGTCACGGTATAGGTCCACAGGGCCGGCAGCGGAGGCGGCAGCAGCCAGCTCCTGCCCGTCCTCCTCGTCTGTGTTAACCGTGCACGCTTTGGTGGTCAGCTGACCCACTTCAAGGGCCTTGGGGTACTCCACCTTGACGAGCTCCGGGTCCTGGAGCTTGAGGACTGTGGGCAGCTGGCCCTTGAGCTCCAGCTCCTCCTCATCGTTGCTGCCGGCATCCTCCAGGAGGGCGATGTCCGCCTGCTTGATGCGCATGGTCAGGTAGTCGCAGCGGGAGACAACCTGCACCTCGGCGATGTTGAGCAGGTATGTCTGCTCCTCCAGGATCTGCGCGTTGAGCTTCTCCACCTCTGCCATGGAGGCGGAGAAGGCCCGGCGCGAGCGGCCCAGCTCTTCCTGTAGCCGCAGCTCCGCCCGGGCATATTCCTGCTGAACGGCCTTGTACTTCAGCCGCAGCGATTTGGACACGCTGTCAATGGCCGCTTTCTTGTGCTGAATGTCCCCCATGACGTCACGAAGTGCAGCCAGCTTGCCGCCCAAGTCGCGGCGGCGTTGCTCAGCAGCGAGACGAATGGCCTGCACGTCATGGCCCTGGTTGCGGTGGCCGTCGCCAGAGCAGGCCTCGCACAGCACCAGGCCGCACTCGCGGCAGTACCGCCTCGGCAGGCGACCCCGGCAGGACTTGCACATGAGGTTGACGGCCGTCGCCACGCCGGAGCCTGCGCAGTCAATGATCTTGAGCACGGTGAGGTTGTCAGCCAGCTGCGAGATGCTGCTCATGCGGGACACCTTGCTGCAGAAGGGGCAGCGCACACCATTGATGGTGCTGGCCAACAGCTTCTCCAGGCACTGCCGGCACACTGTGTGCCCGCATTGCAGCAGCTTCGGCCGCAACTGCTCCTGGTTGTACGTCTCCAGGCAGATGGGACACTCCAGCACCTCCCGCACGAAATCTGGGTCCAGGGTCGCTGCTGTGGCCATCTTTGCACACCTGGAACCTGCAGGTTCAAGTGTAGGGAGCCATATACCACGTGTGCCAAAAGGAAACCATGACTGACCAAAATAAGCACTTCTTTGCCTTAAATATTTCCATGTGACAGCCTTCACTGCCTATCAGCCATTTATCATTGGAATTGCTGGAAAGAGTTTTCACTGTCAAATCGGCAATGTTATGCCTGCCGTTACCTAGATAGCGTGAGCACAAGGGCGGCTATTGCCTATTTTATTTATGCACACATGCCTTATAATAACTAGTATAAAATACTATTAACTATTTACAGTTTATCACGGTGCAGGCGTAACCCGACCAGGATTAAACGCTGTTAAAGCCAAGAAGCCGTATTTTTAGCATAATAACGCCCGGTATTTTGGGGTGGGGGGGGCTGTGGGGGGGTAGCATCGGGTAGCTTTTAATACAGTGGCTATACAAAGTTGCAGGGCAACCAAAATATTCTGCGACGGGAGCTAAATACGACGCTTTTTAAATTTCCATAGTATTAATTAAACAAGCATACTGCCCGCGACATGTATTTAGGAAAACGGCCGCAGAAATGCTATACTGCAAGACTGGGAGTCGGGAGGCCTTCGCGAAATTAAAATCAATGGGGCCGTCTTCTCGGTCAAGAGCCTTAACGCCCTGACAGCTATCGAGATGTTAATGCAGTGTTTTTAACGGTGTCTTCCGGCTGTCATTTTTTATGAACCGTTCTTACCTTCTCTTCAATGTCAGATCTTCTAACTGGTAAGACGCGCCTCCGAGATACCGCTGCCGAGCAGGACTGCGGCTTTGCCTGTGATGTAATATTGCCGAGAATATTATCCCCGCCCCCCATTCATTTCATTGGTGTTGCTAAACGCAGTTGGGTCAATCTCTTAATATGATTGGTTCTAGTGCTAGTCGATTAAAGACTCGGCAAATTGGTTCCCTTTTGGGTTGTACTAAGGGTTTATGGTATATGAAGTTCAAGCAGTGATGCCTTTAGCTGTTCCCGGTATGGTTCGTTTGAAATATTTTGTGTGTGTGTATATATATATATATATATATATATATATATATATATATATAGTCTTATTCAGATTACGTTTCACTAAAACTCTGGTGAACAAAATCTATTTTTTTCAGCCATTTAATTCAAGCAAATTATTTTATATTAAGTGTTTTAGTTGTGCTTTGACGCAAGATGTCACCATAGTCACGGCAACCGCTTAAATATTTAGCTGCTTGAATAATGTATGTAGTTCTGCCTTTCTTGCGACTGTCTGCTAACGTATGTCTTTGTGCTTTTTGAACTGGTCTTTCTTGATAATTGACTCTGTAATGCAGTGTTTATTTGAAAACAAGATTTAGCTTAGTCATCTATAAAAAGATAAATGAATTTAAAATTGATTTGCATTTTTTTGCTTAGAAAAGCACATTTAAACTACTCTGTATTATATTACTGCTAAATACATTTCGTAATTATAAAATGGAGATAGCCACAGGTTCAGATTTAGTAATGGCTGATTAAACAGCAAATATAAGTATATTTCAGTCAGATTATGCCTTTTTATCTTGTATTTTGGGCTGTGCTTTTAAATTACCGCGCATTCTGGCGTAGCATTCAGTAACATTATGCTAGTCGGTCCATCACCAGAGTCCTGTCCCATAGTGCAAGTAAATACAATGCCCAGTGTGGACCCAGTGGGTCCAGTTATATTAACAGGGCGGGATCTCAAGAGTGAAATATGGTGGATTTTCAGAAGTACTCTGCGACTTTGTCCGTCTTGTCACACACACACACACACACACACACACATATATA
>JAAGVU020000113.1:5409855-5452867 GCA_011763525.2 Mormyrus iriodes
GGTTAATTGACTGCTCAGTAGAGTGCATTTGACAACAATACTTTGCGTTGGATGTGCTGGCAAGTGAGCCTTTTATACCCCGCAGGCCTTCAAGAGTGCCACGATGAGCTCATACTGGTGTGCCGGGAAAGGCGACGTCATCGAGAACTGGTGTCGCTGTGACCTGAATGCTTTCAGCAAGGACGGCCTGCCCAACTGCAGTCCCCTGCGTCAGCCCGTGTGAGTCCCGTCCAAGACCCTCCCCGCAGATCCCATCAAACCCGTGCCTCTCTCCCCACTCCCCCCATAACGCCAAACATATTCACAATCTTACCCCCTCCCACACTAGCAGTTCACCAAAGGGAGGGACAATCATACAGTATCACAGAAAATGTGATTGACAGTGTCAGTCCGTACAGGCATACATTTCCCAGACCATAACACTCACAGGAGGTACACCCCAACCTCAGGAAACGTCCACCGGCTTTGTGCTAATCTGTGCAATCAGCACCTTTTCAGCCTCTCGATTGCCTATTCACACATTTATTTTGCAGACAACAGGAATGTTAAATGAAGAGTTCCAGCACAAATACTATAATTGGTAAATGTTAGTTCCGCACACCTGCACTAGCTGTGTGATATTCAAATATGACTAAAATATTAATGACTCTGTTTGGAACTCTTATGAAAGGTCAGTGTGCTGCACAAATACACAAATAATAAAGCTAGTTTAATAAGTATTTGTTCTGGACTTATGTGTTATTCTACGTAATGTGGATAGGAGTAACTGGCAACATAGAGTTTTTTTATATGAAATTAATAGTGATGTCATTAATAGATATGGCAGCTCACTAGAGTCTTTTTTTTTGTTTTGATGAACCATCCAATCACAGCCCTGCTATTGGAATGAGGGTGGGGATAAGGTGTATCTGCTGGGTTGTGGAATGGGCAGGTCTCACGTGAACCACCTTTCCACACAGCCTACGTCTGGCCCCACAGCTGGAGCCCTCCAGCACCATGGTGGCCTTGGAATGGGTCGACGTGGAGCCCATCATTGGGTACAAGGTCTCCGACTACATCATCCAGCACAAGAAGGTGGAGGACCCCTCAGAGGCTGAAATCTACACAGGTGGGCTTCCCAAGGAGCATGACAGGGCAGGGTGATCATGTAGGTAAGAAACATCTGGCAGCAGGCAGGCTGAAGGGTCGCTCTTGTACCCAGAAGGAATCATATTCTGGCATCATAAACGTAAACATTTTCAGCTCTAGGTCAGTTGTTTACGGCATCTTATGTTCACCCTACGTATGGCTTGTATTTGCTAATTTATGATGTTGTGATGGAGATCTGAAACCCCGCCTCAATGGCGAGATGCCGTTCCCATCAAGAAAGTTAAATTAAAAGAATATGTGCCAAGTTTTCCATTAGACGGCAGCCAAAGGCATTACGACGTTCTCACACGCTTGTACCTAATGAAGTATATAAAATCGCACAACCGTTGACTTCAATAAAAATGTTAACCCATAAAAAATATAATCCATCCATCTCTCATAACTGCTTTTGCTGTACAGGCGTGTGAAGAGCCTGGAAGCTATCCTAGAATGTATGGGGCATAGAGCAGGGCACACGTTAGAGGAGATGCCAGCCATGAAAACACGTTAACTGCACAGAAGCTGTAGCTGTAAGTTTACCGTAAAACTATGAAGGGATGAGGGCACGGTATCAATGTGGCCTTGACTGTCACTAGATTTGCAACTGGTCATTGATGGCACATGACAAAGGTGATAAATAGCATAATTGTTGTTGACTTTGTTGGCGCTAAAAATTTTTAGGAGATGAAAGCGAAGACCTTCCAACGACCCGTTTAGCAATGCCTTGCGTGGAATGTTTTTATCCGTGCACCAAACACGTGTCAGATCCAAGATACAGATGCAATCTCTCTACACAGGCGATAAAAGGGCCCCTAATCTCATCGGCAGGGTCAGCTAGCTTAGCCATGGCATCGCTGAGACCTCGGCAGAGGGCCTGACGGATGTTCTCCATGCCAATGCAGTTGTTCCCATAAACTTAGATAAGCGCTGATGATCTGGGGGCTGTCCGGTTAAGCCTCATCTGCATGTTCATTCTTGAGAAAATGTTATGAATGTGGTTGTATTGTGTGTGTGCAAGTGTGTTTGTGTTTGTCTGTGTGTGTGGTGGGGGGGCGAGTAGTAATCACAAAATCCATAACTGGCACCGATTCCCAGCCAGGCAATGAGTCAGGAGGTTCAGCGACAGCCAATTAACGGAGGTTAAATAAATAACGAGGGAACGGCGGGGCAGAGGGGCCGGTCCGGGAGGTGGTGGATGAAGGGTGGCATGGGGAGAGGCGATGAGGAACCTGGCCAAGGGACAGGAGATGGGTCGAAATGTCAAAGGCTGGGGCTCCTGGCGCAGTGAAGATCTGAGAGAAGTGGATGGTTGTGAAGTCGTGGTCGGGGCAGATGGCATGTGACTCATCTCCCCTCTGATCCTCGCACTCCGTCAAACCTCTCAGCAGCCCCCTGCAGCCCCCCCAGCCAGATGAAAAGTGAGTTCTCCCTCAACTGTGTCTGGTAGTTGGCCCAGGGTGACTGGATTCGCCACAGAGTTGCCATTCAGATATTTTCATATGCACTCCTTAGAAACACACACTGTTTGCTGCAGCTTTTTGGCTTCTTGGCTGGCTTTGTCCAAGGCTTTACTTAAGGATTGGCATGACCAATGGCAACAAGGCTCTGATAAGTTCTGCAGAAGGTCTTTGGTACTGAAGAAACTGGTCGTTGACCGCTGTGCCTTCTGGGGCAGGGTGTAGAGTGTCCGTGTTCAGATGGCGGACACTTTTATTGCAATCGGCTTGACCATTTTAAGAATTTGATGAAATTAGCACAAAAATCCGTCGCTTAAAAGTTCAACACCAGATGCCCATTACACTCTAACCACCAATCATTTTACTCATTAACCTCAATGTCCTCTGAGAACTGTGGTGGACAAACCTGGAATATTCCGAAACCTTTCTCGGTGCCCATGTTCAACGGTGCCACATCCCCTAGATTTACGGCCAGATTAATTCCCACAGACGACCATCTCTTTGATACCTCAACAACGTCCTGAGAACAGATTTGGAGAAGGCCAGGGCAGACGGACGCCGTTTGTACTATTTCCAGGCCACCCGCAAATTTTTCAGGTGAAGTCAGAACTGAGGGTAGAGAGGCGCACGACTTTGTTGTGGTTGGAGGCCGACCCCTGCCCCATAGTCCATAAGTCAGTCTGTGGTGAGAAGCATCGTTAATGCCCCTCTTAGGTAACATCTACTGGCCTGCATTGTAGCTGTAGCATTTTAATTTCTGTAACGATTTTGGCGCTTCCCGTGACGTCCGTAAAGTCTCTGCAGGGGTCCCCTTCCACTCGTTTTCCATTTTTAGCTTATAAAACACATTGTCGAGATTCTGAGCCCGGCTGACCTTCCTCCAAGCGAGAAGGATAAATATACCTTTTTTTTGGCTAAATGTTTGTTTTTATGAATTTATATGGACCAGTTCTCCCATTATCCCAAACATGTCATGACGATTCTAAATTTAATATAATTGTGAGCTTATTTTTACTTCTTTCTGTCATTATCCATCCATCTTCCAGTCCACTTATTCAATGTAGAATCAGTGTGGGCCAGGAACCTATCCCAGCACACACAAGTATAACCTGACAGGGTGACCGGATTCTTTACACTGTCTTTACACTGTCTTTACACAGTCTCCTATACACATGCTCCGCAGCTGTTATGTTTCGATGAACCCATCGTAAGTTGAATATGAATAGGACAAACAAACAAGTAACTATATAATATGTTGTTGCCGTTTGAGATGTTCATGCTCATAATCACTGCAGAGCCTGGAAGCATGGCTGCACAGATGCTGCCATCGCCTGGCATGAGTAGAAAGTATCGTATGGCATATCGCTAGCCCGGGAACAGATCACAATTCAATGTTTGGTTTGTTGACTACTGAGTGTGGTTCGCTATCGCAGCATCGCTAAGTACGAAATATCGTAAGTCTAACCAGTAAAGTGAGGAGCATCTGTATGTATTTTATATTTATGCAGGAGGTACTTTTTTCCAATGTGACGTACAAGTGAGAATCAGACAGCCGGTCAACCAGTCCCAGGAGCAAATGGGGGTTAGGGCCTAGCTTTAGGGCCCAGCGGTGCCACCCCTATGTCAGTAAAAGGATTTGAACTGGCAACCTTCTGATCACAGACCTCGGGCCACACACCGTCCTCCTACATGCTATATTTTGCTTCTGGAATTAGCGTTCTGGGATATTTTTTTTTAGTCATACTCTTAAAGGGATATACACCGATTCATTTCAAATTCATCAAGGACGGTTGCACGTGCCATGCGAGCCACAAAGTAAAATGGAACACGCTGCTGCACTCTACTAGCAGACAAAGCAGAGGCTCAAGAGGAGCTTCGTCTGACCCTGGGGTCAGTGGAAACGGGGAACGAGCCATTTCGTTTGCAGGTCTGCCTCTTTGGAGCAAAGGTCCCCAAAGAGGAAGTTTGGTTTTGTCTGCCCAGTAAAACCTGACCACAGTGCCCCCCCCAGAACGGCCCCCCGCAGACTTTTGTGATCTCTGTTTTCTCTCTGTTTATTTCCCTCCCTTGGACAATGGAGGGATTTTTCTTGCTGTCTTTCTTTATCTTTGCTCGCTGTTTATAATGGTCTCCGCTGCATTATTTCACAACAGACCACTGAGTCCACCCTGGGGCATTGACTCACTATCCACAGATGTGTCTGGTATTTACTAATTAAGATAAATAAAATATTTTGCATCACGCTGACTGACACAGGGGGAAAACCGGCATTTTCTATTACCGCTGCATGTAAACAAGTCCCGGCGCGCACATGGGTTTTTTCTGTTCCTATTACTACTGCATTTTTCCTGTTCCTTCCCGTACTTTCTCCAAGTGCGGTGATTTTCGTACTTAGCTCGTTAGCATTTGCTACCTTTTAATTTGGGTAGTGTTGAGAGCTCACACGAGGGCTCAGTTATACTTGCTTCCACTGGTGGCCGAGCTGCCGTTCGGGTGCCTGCTGGCCATCGATACCTGGATGGCGGGTGAAGTGGATCCCCCCTCCCCTATTGAAAAATGTGACCATGTTGAAACCAGCTCCTGGGTGCTGATATTGTTCCATATAGCCTTGAGCTGCATCAGCCTATGGTTGTCTGATTGCTACAACAAAGGTCTTGGGCAGTATAAGGGGTTTTATAATCCAAAGTAATAAATGCAACGAATTCACGATGGCAGTCACATGACCTCCTTAATGCACATGAACCAAAACGCTTGAAACCATGTGCTTTCTGGTCTTTATTCCATTTTGCTACATTCATTGCAACAGTTCAGCCTCTAAAACCACTGCTGCTCCTCCTTGTCAGCACCTATGAATGGCTGTGACACCAGTCAAGGCATTCAGCCAGCAGAGGGCACTCTCCTCCCTTACCCAAATTAAAACGAACAGCGGCGGTGGCAGCCAGCTCTGATCCTGGAGCGCCGGAGATGATTCCGGCTTTTACTCCACCGAAAGCCATGAATCATTTCCTTGGACTGGTCATTGCGTCTAATTAATACAGGTAACCGTACGCTTCAAATACTAGGTATTTCACTGTTTCGGGAGTCAGGAACAGAGACCCTTGTCCTGGTTTACTTGGACTGGATCTGGTACAGCGGGATTCAAAGGCATTGCTCCTTTTTAGCCGATCAGAACTTTTTCGGGGAGACTAACATCCGATTTATTTGGCTTTTCCCGACAGATCTAATCACTGCCGTCATTTTATGTGTGGATCCCAGCGCAGGGCATCCGGGATGGTCCGCGTCCGCTACCTACCATTCGTTGGGATTTTAAAATAGTACCTGGCGGGAAAAGATCCTTTTAAATCCTCAAGAAGCAGAAAAGGAGGCTATTTATACCATGCCGTGTCACGTAACCCGTGACAAGTGATTTAACTGTCTGGCAGGTCGCTGCGGCGGTGCTGGAAGGACCCTGTTGGTGACATCACCCTGAGGCGTGCCTTCAGGATGCCGGATTATATGTGCACTTTTGAAGGACTTAATTCATCCTTTCATTTCTGTGTGGGGGGCTTATCAAGATCTATTGGGGAATAAACCCCCCCCATTTTTACCTCCCGCCCTCTTTGTTCTCCTCTTCGTCTCTGCCCCCCCCCAGGCGATTGCCAGGGTCCCCTGCTCATGTAACAAGTCCCATCAACTGTTCAGACGCGGTTAGCGCCAAGCGTGCAGATAAGCCTGGCCTCACATTCAATTAAAACGAGATAAACCGCGTCCTTCAGGCTGCCGGGAGATAACAGATTGGGGGGGGGTGACACAGCTGACTTTATTTTCTTATTTATTTATTTATCTATTTATTATTCGTTAATTAAAGATGACCTCATCCCTAAAAATGGATCCTGGTTGGCTGCTCGCTGGGAGCCTCACCATCAGCAGATTGGAGGGTGGGCGGGGAGCCAAGCTCCCTTATCTCGACCCACGCACACGCGCCCCCCCCCCCCACCCACCCCGTCTCTGCCGTGGTGCATGTATGCCAGGGACTGGCTAAGCGGCACGCTCCCGCCTGTGACGTGTGTCTGTCTGTCTGTCTGTCTGTCTCTCTCTCTCTCTCTCTCTCTCTCTCTCACACACCACCCCCCCCCCACTCCCCCAATGTCTGTCCCTCTCTGGTCGCGATGGCGGGCTGATTGTGATCAATTGCCACCCATTCGCTTCTCGAGAATTCTCAGGGCTTTCATTGCGTCTTTAGCAGGTGTCTCCTGCGCCGGTGACGTAGGTACACCGGGCGGGGGGCAGACAGGAAGGGGGGAGGGAGACCGGGGAGGGGGGCCAGCGGATCTTGTGGCAGACGCGGCCGCTGCTCATTTTCGCTGTTCGGTAATGGATGACTCGCTTAATGAGATTATTTCTGTCTATAACCTATAATCAGTCTCCCCGCTTGGCTCCCTCCATGGCTCGATAACGTTAAATGCTCGTTTAAGAATGCTAAGCTCCGTTAGCTCGGTTCAGCTTATGCTGCTCCAATCCCTTGCCGTCCTGAGTAAGGCATGCTCGCCGTTTAAAGCGTAGGCTCCTCACAGCATGATTCGCTATGATGTCTGCCTCTCCGGGATGCAGGAGTCACATGGCACCTGTCAGACAGCGGGCGCTAATGAAGGTAACCCGGAGGAATTCCGGAAGGTTCCGGAGGGACCCCCGGCCCCCGAGCGTCAGCGCGGGTTTTAGGCGTCGCATGCCGAGCCGGGCGCCTGCCAGCAAGGATGAGTCACTATGCACCACTCCGGCGAGCGAGGCGTGCGGATCCGGTCCTGTCCGCTCGCCGCGCATCTGGTGATGAGATGGCGCAGCTTCTAGTGGGTGACGTAATCTCCAGCTTCTGAGCCCCCCCCCACTCCCCGCCAAAGCCCTCATCCCCAAATGACATCTCGAATGGGGCAGCTGACAGCCGGAGGCCGCTGAAAGAAAGTGGGGGCGTCTGTGTACGTGCACAGACGAGTGTGGGGGGGGTGAGGGGACTGTGTTTACGCACAATCCGTGTCGCACAACCCGGCTACTTTCACAATATTGCTGTACGCCATGACGAGCATTGACAGATTTTGGATACCTATAAACATTCGGTCATTATCGGTCAATAAAATTAATATTTTAAGCACAAAGAACAAATGAACTGATTTTGTTTACATCAGATCAGTAAACGAGCTGGAGAATCTCTTAATTTCCATACCTGGGGTTTCAAACCCTGGCATTTGGTGGGTCTTAAAAGAAAAAAAAATGCTTCTCAAGAAACTCTTAATTGATGATTTTTATCTTGAAACATCTTCATTCTCTCACCACTATGCTTAGATTCCATTCGAATACTCAAATTCGCATCCTGCTTCACAACATACGAGATTTGAACAAAGGGAGCCGCGCAAATGTAACAGTGATAAATATAGAATAACATAGCTTTCATATGGCGGGAAATGAATCCTGGTCAAAAAAAGAGTCTGAGGTATGTGACTGTGGGGGTTAGGCGGGGGACACAGCAGGTCAGTGGTTTTGTGGGTCGATGTGCTGGTGGAGAGCTTTGCGGTGGGTACGCGGACATCCCGCGGAGATAGGAGCATGAGATATCCCCCCTCCCCAAGCAGTGGGGCGCTGTCAGGGTTACGGCGAGGGTAGCCGTCTGCACTCCGTGTTTGTGAGGAACCCCAGGCCCGCAGCCTTAGGCAAGACTTCTTGGTGTTTATCGGCTGTTTATTAATAGGGTCAATAGGAGATCTCGGGGCTGCGCGGAATTCCACCACTGCGCCCTCAATATTTTTTCATTTAAAAGAAACTTAATCACTTCATCCCTGCCTGAGAGTCTAAAAAGGTACAAAGACGGACAGTTTTATCACTACCATCGGGCTGACTTCACTGCAGCAAAGCTTCTGTAGTAAGCAAGACAAAAAAAGATTGCACTCATATCTTTCCGATTATTTCCCATTTCATTTCCCCCTCTTAGACCCCCTCAGCCCTCCTAACTGACGAGATTAACCCCTGTGTATTTTACTTCTTCCGTTCAAAATTCTAGATTCTATAGAATTTATCCTCATTTCGAAAATGGACTGGGGTAACTTCGACCCCAAAAATAACATAGAGGTTTGCACCTTGCAGTATTCCCGCTCTTTGCGCCTCGCAGTGCATCTCCAAGTCTGCGTGCATCATCGGGAAAGACGAATGGCCGAGAAAGAGGGAGAGATGTTTTTCTTTGCCCCGTATTAACGTTTCAGGCCGTGCCTCTAAGTTCCTGTTTTTGTCCACTCTTCATAAGTGTTACGAATGTTTAAAATTACAAAGTGTTCCCCTCCATCGATACAGCACGGCCTGTTCCAGCCCGTCAATGCGACCTTGATGCTTAAATGCCCCCAAGCTTCCATTTTGCGTCATTCACCTCAAAAGCACCCCACAGCCTATCGCTTTTAGACGGTGCCATGGACTGATTAGAAAAATATGGACAATTATATACAACATAACCTTCTCCTGAGAGGACTGGTTCCACCAGGGACTGGTTCACATTTCCTCACTCTGTTCCACCTTGGGAAGAGAGGAGGGCCAACAAAAGTAGATGTTAACGAACAATTTCTATTAGCAGACGTAAAATTGTTTACAGCAACGCATAGGAGGCCATCCAGAAAACAGAGAAAACAAACAAAAAAAGAAGAAAAGAAAAAAAAAAACGACCCAATCCAAGTTAAAATGCCGGCCAAGAAAGGCATAAGAAACAGTTGTATTGAAGCGAGTGTTTGGAAAAGAGAGGGAACAAGTGATTGAACACAAGACTGCGTTGTGCGAACGGAATGAAAGAGTGAGAAAGTCCAACAAGGAAGACCCAAATCCCAGATAATTTTTACATGACAGTATTCCAGCCTAATCTGTCTAATACTTTGTCAGACTTTGCCTTTAAAAAATCTTCCGCCTCAAATCCCATCATGAATTTCTGAGAAATTGCGGGGGCTGCATTCTGGCCACAATTCCCATCTCTGCTCCTCTTTGTCTTACAAAAGTCAGACCCCTTATTTTTCTTGACATCTCAACGCACTCTAAAATGTTTATCGATTTCTGCTGCTCACACACACACAGATTCATCCATCTTCCAACCACTTATCCTGGGCAGGATTATAGGGCCTATCCTGGAGCCTATCTCAAGCAGGACAGGGTACAAGGCTGGAATAAGCCCTGGATGGGATGCAAGTCCATAACAGGACACATCCACACAGAAAGTCTCACATCACGGGCAACTCAAAGTCACCAGTTAGTCTAACTGCATGTCTTGTAGTTGTAGGGAACCCATTTCACATGGAAGAAACATGAAATCTACATAAACAGCAGAGGCAGGAGTCAGACGCACAACCCTAGAGGTTTGAGGCAACAGTGCTACCCACCGAGCCACTGTCTACTATCCAAAGTTGATCAGAACTCCCTTGAGGCGACGCCATGCTGACTGTCATGCACCACTAACCTCACCCATCATGCTGAATGGCAAAGCCTTTGCAGTCCATTGTCCCATTCAAGTTTAGCTCTTGACTTTAGAGGTCAAAGATAGATAGATAGATAGACAGATAGATATTGCATACAGCTTCTCCTTCACAACGTGGCCCCTTTTACCTTTATGTGCTGATTTCCGGAACCTCCTCCATCTGTTGACCTTGGACCATAACCCAAGTGGTCTTCAGCAAGCCATGCTACTAGTGGAACGGAAGTTGTTGAGATACTGTTGTCCTTCTCCACTGCGGTTTGTTTTAAAGTGGCTCAGTTGTTTAAATTATGAGTTGCTGAGTCCGTCGGAAGTTATTTGTACATTGCACATTTCCAAAGAAAGTTATCACAAACACTTCGAGGGTAGGCTTTCCAGAGGGAACTCGGGGATAAAGAATCTAAATTGCCAAAAGGCAGATTGATTTTCTGACATCACAAAAATATTGATTTTCACAGTACGAGTTGCTGTTGTGAGTTGGATGTCTGGGCTAAACTTGAGTTGAATAATGGTGAGGAAAGCACAATTAATTATCATCATCGTCTCCGGGATTTGTTTTGGGTCTGTTCTCATTCATTACCAGATTGTTTAGCATCTTATATTTTATCATTATGATCTGTGTGGCTCCACGTATGAACTGTACACGAACGGTATAGCATTTCTGCTGCAAATATAATTAGAAAATCTCCAAAGTAAAGACTGTCATCTGTGCTTGTCATAAGCGGTTATGTTGACTGTAACCAGTGAAAAGCCTGGTGATTACAATCCAATCAAAATCTCATCAGCAGTACGCTTCCCTGTGAGCTTCGCCATCCAAAAATGTATTTTGAACCAAGAAACATATACAGAACTTGTATGTAAAACGATGAAATCAGACTTGTGATAAATAATGTGGAGCAGCAATGGAAATTGGACAAAATTGATTGGGTTTTATACAGAAAACCCCGCAACATTAGGACTGAAGAGGAAATGCAGCCAGTGACCTTTCTCAAAGGTTTTCTTCATTTTTGGAGGCTCGGGTTGATTGTTAATGATCTGTCTAGTAGGTAATGCACCGGATGAGTCCATGACATCACAGATGAAGCTTTGATAATGATTGTCGGAAATGTACAGAAATACGTACATATATATTCTTCTCTTACACTGACATATTCTTACATCATATCTAGCATTATTGCTACCTTGAACTGCCATAACCTGGTATCACACTGTACTTCCAGTTTAGGGCACCATAACAGAGATTCCCAGTGCCTGTTTACTCCTGGAAGTTTTTGTAAGGTGTCACGCTTCACAGCTGAAGGCATCGATATGTTCGGATTTAATCGATTTGGCCTGACTTTGTGTGATGCCTTGTTATCCCCACCTGTAATTAACATACAGTTGGTGGGCGGGTGGGAATCATCTTGATCCAGTGACCTCAGCACCTGTGGCGTCCCGAGGAGTCCTCGTGGCCGTCTGCCGGAGTCGTTTACTCACCGCCGTTTTGGGCCAGAGCCGCTGGGACTCACCAGAACCAGAACTCTCTGCACATAAATTTAACGCTGGCCTTCTGTTTTTGTCCTGTTATGCTTCTCCAGCTTTATTACCTGAGGCAAACTCAGACCGCTGGTTGTGTGTCGGGGGGGTGTAATGCCTAACACAGATGTCTTGCTGTAAATCCCACTTCCCCCCCCCCCCCACCACCCCTCCAGGGGGAAAGGACAGTGTGGCGTGATTTGGGGGGGAAAGCCATCCCAGCATCGCTGATGTGGGTGTCAATTGAGGACAGAGTACATGTGCGTGCCAAGCGCCGAGCATGGCGACAAACAACCGCAGGCCGTGTGGAATCAAACCCTTTTTAGCACATGCGAAGTGCAGGCCCGCCTCTGTCCAAAAGGGGGAGCCAACATGAAACAGGCTTTATTACCCTCGGCTTGCACCAGTGAAGGGGCGTAAGTGCCATTGGGATCGTGAGATCGCGTAACACTGAAACATGTTGCTCGTGAGTTTTTTTTTCACCCTCTTTAATTTGTCGACCTATGGGAGCTTGGATACTGTCTCCAGGTTTGAACACATCTGCTGGTCGCCTCTGTGGGATTCGGGCACGCCTGATAGGATTGGTCATCCCCGGACGCGACACTGACTTCCAGCCCAATCTACATCAGGTTCCAGTCCAATTTACTTCCTGGTGGTTGCTGGGATGCTTTTCTCATTTGTTCTTCAACAGCGTTGCTCAGGGATATTTGAGAACGTGTGATTGAAGGAAAAAAGGGGGTGAAGATCCAGGTAGCTTGGCATGGCTGATTGGAGGAGCTGGAAAATGACAGAGTAACAGCTGTGTTGATCCGGGGAGCTGAGTTTGAGAATCTCTCTCTCTATACCACCTGATCTCATGATTAAAATGTAAACAGGTTGTGGTTACAAGGAGGTTCAAAATGTGCGTGGTTTACATTCCGGGCCGGCACATTTACCTCATACCCGTTAATAAAATGTAGCTATAACAGTCTGTCACCTGACAACAACACAGATGCGCTGACACTTTAAAGACGTCTTTGGTTGAGGAATCGCAGCCGCGCACACGGTCTGTACTCCTGACCGCCACATATGTTGTAAAAAGAACTGTATTTCACTTGGCATATTGTAAAATCTGTTGTTTTGCCATGAAACGTGGGCTTGATATGTATTTCTGAGAAACAGGATCTTCTTAGAAAGGTGGCAATAAAACTGTGTTTGTGTTTGTGCGGGCACATAAATGGCGGTTTTCTGCAGGTCTCCCCAGTGTGTGTTGGGTAACCGAAACCTTCCGAGCAGTTTAGAGATGTCACCTGCTGGTCCAGATGGCCTGGTTATCTTTACAAGATATCACTTGTTGACAAGGGCCAACCCAAGACGAAATCACAGATTTAAACAGGTATAAGTCATTAAGCCTGGTTTAATTTGCTATCACCTGCCAGTATTTTGTCTGTCTGATATTTGTCCTTCACCAAATTCTGTAGCAGAATTTTCAGCTGGGTAAGTGTGTTTTATATGCAAAATCAATTTATTATTATAAATTATTCACCATATAATATCAAAGTCTACTTTGTATAGGAAAAAACGTGTAATGAAACTTTCAGGCTCCTGTTTTCGTGTGAAATCTTTTTCCGTATGCGTGTGGCTCTGCTGTTTTTTTAAAAGCACCTAAAGGTGAGCTTTGTGGGTTATTAAACTGGCTTGTGTTTCATACCCGTTTGGTTGGTAGACCAGTTGTTGTTACCAATCTGTCCTAATCAAATCACCGCAACACGCACGACCATGATGTCCGTGGGCCCTTCGCCTTGGAAACGGGACGACCACACGTGTGATAAAGGATAAACAAGTAACACAAATGGATTCCAGCCTGCCCCTACTGTATATGTTTCGCTGGTGGTTCCTTCTCAGTACCCCCAGATAGAGAAGTCACCTGATGTTTGCCATCCGGTTTTAATCTGCAAGTAAAACACTCGATCACTCAACATGTTGCAACAGAATTCCTCCATAATTCCCACCATCTGTGTGTTGTTTTGCTCATATTGACGATCTGTCTGGGGGGGGGCAGAGGTGGGTGCAGCAGACGTGTCTCACCCTGGGCCTGACCCCGAGGGTGGGGAAGGTCACAGTTACCTGAAAGCCGGAGCCAGGCTCAAGGATGCACTTCCGTGACGTGCCTGAAAGGCCGAGGGAGAGGAGCACTGTGGCAACAGGGGCAGAGGGGCGGCCTCGCACGGATGGAGTCTCACCGAGGCGTGTCCATCCGGCAGCGTGCCCCTATCGTTCACGCTACCTAACATATGTGTGCGATCTGTGCTTTTCTTCAAGTGCCGCCCATGAATCATGTATAAGTTGAACCATGCAGATAGAGGAATGCTGGGTAATTAAAGAGAACCAAGAAAATGGACTAGACCTTTTAATATTCATGTCAAAAGCATAAAACTTTAAATGCTCTATTGCCACATTTATTAACTCTAATATCCACTTATCACTATTGACACATGCATCGATTTTTTTTTTTATTAGGAAAACAGAGGGTGGGAACTGAACTCACAGAATACCGGTTAATGCATTTTCAGCGATGCTGCTTGGGGCACCTTTTAAAGAAGCCCCACCCACATTTTTTTTCGTCTGGAAGCTTCTGTCTTTTCCCGTTTTTTTAACAAAGGAACACATTTCATTTTTTAGTGGGCATTAAGAGGGAGCTTAATAGGACTTATAAAACTAGCAGGGTTTAAATGGGGGGGTCTGTCCACCCTTCATCCAGGCACCTTCGCCCATCCAGTTGCCCATCTAAGTGGCTGCCTCTGGATGGAGTGGATCCCCGCCAGGCCCCCAGGTCCTGGGCTCCTCCCCCACCCCACAGGCGTGAGGCCCCTCAGTGGGAAGGGGCAGCTGGCCTGGAGCTGTCTAGCTGGGTGGGGGTGAGATGTTTTCCCATACAGCAGGGTCACGGCGCCCCTTGGCATGGCGGAAGTATTACCTAGAAGGGTGAGGCGAGGTGACGGTGCCCCAGAGCAGCATCTGTCCAGCCATAGGGGGTGGGGGGGGGTCAACAGGAAGCCATGGGACAGCAGGGAGCCTTAATGTGTACCCTGTGTATTTATGTGCCTTCATAAATACTGTATGTTAGCATATATGTTTGCATATGTATAATGTGCAGTTAAGTGTCCGGCCATATAATGCTACCACAAGGGGTTGACATTTTGAACCTGTAATAGCTAATTATTTCCTTAAAGCTTGTTTCTTTTTAAACTAACACACGCTAACATCTGATGGAGGGGAAGGAATGTGTGGGGATTACGATGCCGTTCTCCATGCCTGTAGTCGTACGTCCTTTTGCTGGCATAAACAATAAATGCACTATTAGAATCAGAGAGTCTTCTCAGGCGTGAAATGAATTCACGTCGAGGGTGCCACACGTCCCCAGCGCACGTCCCCTGTTGACCTGACAGGCAGTAGATTCTCCATTCACCAGGGGTGGCTGTTTTGAAGGAAAAAGCTCTCCTCTAACATATGGTTCTTCTCCACTTTTTCGTTCTGGTCGGGGTATTTTTTTCCACCCTTTTTCTCGTTTTTCCTGAGCTTGCATCGGGCCCACCAGCCACCAGTCCCGACACATCCCGAGAAATCCACTCATCGCACTTTGATTTATTCTGATTGTCAAAACACGCGAAGATGTTATTCCTATCCGCACCGTGCTCCAAAAACGTAACCTTAAAATTGAAAAGCCGACCCCCGCCCCCCACTACCAGCAGCCCCCGTGTGCCCCCACTCCTCCTGTCTCTTTCTGCCTCACTGAAGCAGAGGAGACTCATCGTGGATTCTGGCCGTTCTTGCACCTCTGCCAGAAATGCTTCTAATTTGAAATCTCTGTTGCCCGTGTCAGACAGGTCTCCGCACTCCACGCCGGTGGGCAGATCACAAGCAGCTTTCAGGGCCTCGGCTCGGCTTTCTCCACAGGGAGCGGAAAGCTCAGGGCGATGCTGCCTTGCCAGAATGATCCGTGTGCCGCCCAGTTTCCCACCTAGCTAAAATAGAGGGTACGCACGATGACCTGGCACACGCCTTCCCAAGGTGCGAAACGACGGCGCTCTCGTGCCAGCGCGAGGCATCCCCATACCGTTCCGGGGCGGACACCATGCAGCAGCCAGGCGTCGGCTGGCGTAAACAAGTGGCGGAATTCCAAAGTGAAAAAAGTCGCAGGGACGGACCAATTACAATGCATGGGCTCTTACAACGCGCCGTAGATCTGCCCCATAAATTCTCCAGATCCCCACGGGATGCGGGCCAAGGCCACACATACGGTGAAATCGTAATGTGGATGTTTACAGAACTCCTGCCCGTGGCTCTCAGACGGGACAGCAATGCCTGAGGAGATCAAAGACGCAATGTGCTGCTACGAAAATACAACCGTTTGTATAGTAAGGCCGCCCTGATGAGTTATCCCCCTGAACAATTGCAGACGTGCAAACATAACCTTTGAGCAATAAATAGAATACCGCGGCTTACAACAGTGGATTCATTGTTTCATTTGATCCCATGAAGCATATAAGTGAAAAAGGCTTTAATTCGGAATAGGTGTTAATAAACACCATTGGATAGCATCAATAATGTCTGTGCGTTTTCAATATTCGGTTTTCTTGTCTGTGGCCTTTCCGTCATAAACGTTTGCCGTCGAGACAGTCAGTTTATTAATGCTCCTGCAACTGCCCCGGGAGGATGCTACCCGTAGTCACGGACGGAAACCTAGCAACGCCTAAGTGTTGTCTCATCTATGTTTTCCCGGTTACAATAGAAACAGACATAAAGTTAATCTGAATAAGGAGCTTAAGTATGAAGGTTTTGGTGGGAGAGGAATGACAAACAACTGCTATGTCATAGACACAGAGGGAGATTACTAACAGCTTAACTATGATGGTAGCATAGTGCTTCAGAAGAAAGGCTTTTAGCGGCTCAGAAAATAGACGTAGCGCTGAGACGCTTTAGCGTAAAAAGCCATCTTCCCGTCGTTACGTTTGCTTTGCTGAACTGCTAATGCGCTGCCGTTTTTTTAGCTCATCACTAGAGCACAAACGTCGCTACAGTCGCTGAACTCAATAAAAATGAAAGCTAACTGAGGTTAGCGGCCCCGCTGTGTCCATCGTGCTGTTATTGACCTTGTGTGCTAAATGGTGTGACTGAATACAGCCAACGCTCATGGATGAGGCCCGTGTCCAAGCCTTTAGTCTCAGTGTGAGCCATCCTGTCTGTGCCTCGTCACCCGAAATGTGTCTCATGTATCAGTCGACCCACTGGGAGAGACCAAGGTCTATGAGGACATCTTGAGCTAAAGTAAATAATCAAACATATATATATATATATATATAAACCTTGCCATTAAGACAAAGCTGGAATGCATGTGGGAAGCTTTTTTTTTGTACTGAGACCTCTTTCTAGGAAACGGTCGAATCTTTCTTTCGCTGCAGTCGTTTTTCTTGCTGTCCTGCGCCTTCCCGGCAGCACTTGAAGCAGACAACTTTCGCGTGTTTATATGTCGTAAGCTGTCGCTTAGGCTCTGTTCTCTGTCTCCCAGAAATAGTTCTGTTTCCAAAAAGCATAATACTTTAAACTGCTTTGACAGCTCTCTCCATCTCATTAAATTTTTTCTTGCTGCCCCCTCCCCCCTTGACCATCGAGGGCTCAGCACCATTCTGTACCTGTCCGTGTCGACCAAGTGGCATTGCCGGCTGATGGTGTCCAGTGTCAGACCTTTTTGCCAAACGCTAAGAGAGAATGTTTGCTGATTCATTTCGTAATTATATGATGTAACTTAACGAACTCCAGAGATTTTATTTTTTTTTATTCCAGATTTGAAAAGGCAATAAGTGTACTTTATGTTTTGATTATTTTCCACTTTGATTACCTCTAATTTAAATACTTGTGTAAGAATCCATTATATCACAATGGTATTTTTAAAATACATTACATTACAGATGCAGCTATTGACCTGGTTAATCTGTTCTTCAAATTGATTTAGAGCAAATCCGCGTCATAATTAACATATCTCACAGTGCTTTATCTGGATCTACAGTGAAGCTGAAAACATCTCATGGGTATAAAAAAACAATTTTAGCTTGGTTGACCTCCATAGCTTGACTAGATCCCAACAGAGGTGATAAACAGAAGCCGAACTGGGTTGGTATTGTCAGTTATCCACTTACATGTTGTTACCTTTTTAAATCCAGTTTAAAATGAAGCTTTAGTCGAATGCAGTCTCATATTTCCTGGAGCATTTTAGGTTTGGTGCCTCACATAAAGGACTTGCTTCCTTTTGGGATTTGAATAAGCTGCTTACTTGAACCCAGTACTTTAAGTATTATGTCACCTTTTGGAAAAAAAAGAGAAAAAATCCCCTTGGGAGTATAAAAGTGTGTCCAAACCGGTGGCCTAGATGATATGGTGTTGGTTCATTACGAGTCCCGTTTGGGATTTGAACCTTTACACTCGAATCAACACCGAAATCACCACTGGCTGAACTCATGTCAAAAACAAGAGTGTCTGTATGTTTGAACAGTGTGTCTGTACAAGAAGGGTAATGGAGTGTGTTTCTGTCTGTATGTTCCTCTCTCTGTTTGTCCAGGGGAGGTGCTAAGCCTCGTCGACGACCTTCTGTCAGGCCTGGGGTCTTCGTGTGTGGTGGTGGCGAAGCGTAGCAGCGAACACCCCCATACCGCCCTCTATACCTTGGTCTTCAAGTGCCTAGAGCCGGACAGCCTCTATAAGTAAGAATCCACATCCGTCCACTAGAGGCACTGTTACTCAACTGCTGGGTCCATTTTCATTCGATTGCCGAGTGTGTGGTCAAAAAAGAATATTTTGATTTTTTTTTGTTCCAATGTCAGCTTGTTTTGTTTGTTTTAATTAACAATGCATGAAGACATTGTGCTTCTGTTACTGCATTATGTTCTAATTACAACTACTGCAGTATTTTCATATATTTTCTGAAAATGTTTGGTTGAAATTTAAAAAATTTGGCCTGTGAGTTAATAACCAAGGAAAAATGTGGGTCCAAAAGTTAAACCACTTGAAAACCACTGCTCTAGGGCAACATGGTCGGTGGAAGGTTGGAGGGGGCTGGTGTTCAAGATGAAACACTTACTATAATACAAATGATAATAATTTCATTCCTTCATTTCAAATGTTGAACCATGGTTGTGGTTTTCAGTAACCGCGAACGTAAACCAGCCGATGGGACGACCCGTCGGTGTTTTTGTGTTCACCTTGGTCCTGCATGGAAAGTTGGAAAAATAGCAGGCTAATGAAAGCAAAATAGCCTGACAGATTAGATTTGGCAGATCAGAATGAAGAGAAAATAGCATTGTGAAGGGAGAGGCCCTGCACTGAAAGATGGGGTTCATTACTGCCCCAGATGCTGAAATTGCCTTGTGTGGATGGTGATTATCTTGATTTTAGTATACTCAGCAAACCCGTTCTTAGGTTCACTATAAGGATCAGCATTGTTTTAATGGGACAAAGGAAAGGAAAACTTGTCAAGAAACAATTATGCATTCTTTCGCTGATTTTAAGGACAGTGACACCTCGTTTTTACAAAGGAGGATCGTCATCGAATGTTTTTTTTTTTGTCTTATCTCTCTGCTTCTCTGCTTTTGACTGGCAAGTTAGTACCTCCATAAATCTTCTTTTATGCTCCAGGTAAGAAGCCGTCTATGTGGTCTGAATGCAGTAAGGACTTGGGCCTCTTCCAAGCCCAGTTTATCACGCACAAAATCCTTCATAAACGTTAAATATTTTTGCATAAACGCATGCTCTGTTAAATCCTGCCATAGCCGACAGGACACTATTAGGATGTAGACTCGGTGAACTGACACTGATAGAATATAACTTAGAAGGGGGTTCGCCCCCCCCCCCCCCCCGGATAATATGGAGAACATCTGGATCATATATCATAAGGTCAACGAGGGTCTAGAGTTGGTATTCAGGAACATAACCATTTTTCCACACAAGTGCTTCAGTTCTGTGCCAGTTCTGATGGAAGTTAAAGCTATAGGAATCTCTCCAGGTACTCCTTGGTCCTAGAGGTGCCGTGTGTTTTCCATGATTAAGCTGCTGAGCCATGGATGAATGTCTATGCTCCTTGAAGAACCCCCCTTGGTATAGAGCATGGTAACACACATGTCTTGGATAACGTGTTACGCAATGATGTAAAGGTGACTAACAGCCCCGGATTCCCAGGAAAATGATGCAAATCTAAAACATGCTAGTTGAGTTACCATGAATTCAGCATCCCTACGGGAAGCCAGCCTTCCGAGGTAGTCAAGGGCCCTGGGCTTGTCGCTATGGTGCTATCAGTGATGGAAACCACATTATTCTCCGCAGGAAGTGTCGCATGTGCATCTCAATTCCCTAAACAGGCCACGCATATTGCAAGGCGTAGTAAGTGATTTACACATGCAGAGTCCATCCCCTGAAGTCTCCTGCCAACTACTCCCAGACCTTTTCGGTGAAACCGACGCGTTGCACGTCTTCTCCACACGCTTCTGGATGCAGCTGCCCTTCGAAGGGAATGTCATAATCTCATTTTCCTCGGGTGACACAACCCTCTTTGGCCGACGCGTTGAGTTTGTTTTAACACGTTGGGGATCCCCCTGGACTTCCTTACTTCTGCTCACCAATGCATAACGAGAAAACCGCAGGCGAGAGATTTACATTTCTATTTTTTTATTCATGTGTCGAGATGACTCACCGCGCCTTTGTACATCTTCTCTGAATAATACCCCTGTGCTTTGTACAACTCCTGCACATCACACCCCTACGACTGTGTTTTTACTTAACTATTTTCTCTGCTAGCTATTGTGGTCTCTCACCCGCTATTTTTCCACTAAATAATGCAGCCTTTAGATCCCCCAAACCAGGTTGAGGCTTACAGTGCCCTCGTTCTTTGCATTATTATACAATAATTGTTGCCGTCTTTGGCACTATTCCTGAACCCTCACCATGGCAGTGTTGACCGCAAAGGCACCAAAATGCATCTGTGTGTCTAAATGATCACAGAAGGTTTAAAAATGAGGTTTGTTCCGTTGGCTGCACACACATTACGGACGCCCCCCAAACCCAGACGATCACCTCCCTAACCTTGTTATATTGCTCTCCTTCTCACCATAAGATTGTGAGGAGCATTTCATCCACTGCATTTTTTCAATAAATCAAATAGGGCTCGATTGTACAGAATCAGTCAAGCTTCTCTCCCTTTCCGAGCAGACATAAAGAACTGTAAACTTTGCTTACATCTGTCGCTCTTTTTAATGCAAACATAGAACAGACTTTATCAATTTTCAGTCCCCCAAAGTAGCCCTGCTGGTGAGTTTTTTAGTATCACATGTTTTCCACGTGGATGCATTAATTTAGCCACTGGAACACCAGCTAAATATGCACCGCCCTGCTTAGCATAGAATGGGCCAGATCATTTTGAATCCCGTTGCTTATCAAACGATTTCATTCACAGCTGTGTACATAGCGTGCAGTTGATTTTTACCCTATTTAGGAAGCTGGATCGTGTACAGAATAAACCTGTCAACCACCATGCTCAGCAGAGCTTATTTTGGGATGTGAACCCATATCCACATCCAGCAAGGTGCATGTCTTCTCCCTCGTTCCTTCGTCATCTGCCAAAAAAATACATGCGCTGCAAAACCTGAAAATCTAAGCAAGTATAATTTTCTTATATTTAGACAAAATTCTAATTTCATTAATAAACTGACTAACAGCACATCTTATGAATAAGATTAATTTGCTTGCATTTAGGCGTATTGTCTTATTTTAGGAAATCTTACCAAGTACAATTTTCCTACTGCACTGGCAGATAATTTTGCTAGTTTTAGGCCATCTTGTCTCAAAACAGAAGCAGCTTATCTTACATTTGAAAGGCCATTTTTTTGCAGTGAGTCCTCCTCCTTGCTACCCCCTGCACTATCCGTGTCCTCACGATTTTCTTCTCTAATATGGAGGACTGGCTTGAGAAATCGAGACTAACTAATCGAGACTAAGATGCAGACCTTCCAGCTTAGGGGCTTCACAGGAACATGCAAGCTAGCCTTTACTGGCTTGCTTTCAGAAGTGGAAAGTTCAGATCCAGAAAGTAAAACTCCGGACTAAGATTTTGTTTCAACCTACCAGATGAACATAAAGAGTCACAGTCACAGAGTACTCAACTGGCTGGCTGAAACAAAATCTTGGTCTGAATTTGTACTTTCTAGGCCTGAACTTTCCACCACTGCTTGCTTTTGTCTTGCTGCAGAACATCATGTGTCACTTTGTTTGTTAATAATTTAGCAAGAATTGTGTGCTTATTTGTGCAGCCCACACTTTATTATACATCCCCAGGGGTGATGTGTGATTCAGCAAGTTACATATAACATGCTGTGTCTGTCATCTGAAGGTCCCAGGGTTGGTGGGGTGGCATGGCCCTTCATCCCCAGTTGTTTCAGGGACTGTCTGCCTTCGCAAATATATAATGCTATATAATACTGCTAAATAAATAAAATGTAAATGTAACCTAGTGCTAGACAGGTTAGGGTGCAAGACAGGGATGGAGGAAGAGTCCTGTGTAATTTGTAGTACATTATGTGACATTTCATGTTACCCAGGTGCAGAATGTACATTTTGACATTTCAATGCCACCACTCCAAATGCGGGAAAGACATCCCAGAGTAGAAACAGCTTCCAATGACGTGTCGAACAATGCCACCACACACAACAAACGGTCACCAGCAGGCCACTCTTGTTCCTGTTGGACGCATTGTGTCTCGAGAGCACGTGCTTCCATTTAGAATGTCTGGCACAGCGGCACAGCAGCAACAGTAATGGCCTGGGCAGATTCCCTGGCCGGCGGGTTCACTGTAAAGGACGAGTTGAACAGGGCCTCTCCAATTGGGGTGGGGGGTCTTCTTTGGCGTGTCACCGAAACTTGGGACAGTCACAGGTTCTTGCCTTTTACCTCTTTGATTATAAAAATAATTTAGCATAAAGATATCAACGCAGCATTAATTTTTGACAATATATTTTTCTACAGTGTAATGATATTGCTTCAATAAATAACGGAATAGAGGTGCTAGGACTGGTGGTCTTTTTTGAAAGACTGCAGTTATGTACTTTATGACCCATTTATTAACAATCTCACATACAATTGTAGCGCTACATGCCATATGTTGTGTTAAGCTAATGTTATATACCCAGAGTTTATTATCAGAGTTAACTTATTTTCTATTATGTGCAACAGATTCCAACAACAATTGGGATACTGAGTACAGAAAGGTTAAACAGGTGGGTGTAACATCGAACAGGACGGGGTAGGTGGACATGGAGGAGCCACGGTTCTCAGTAAGCCGCTCCATGTAAACGCTGGCTTCAGTATTCATCTGGGCCGGCGGCGCGGTCAGTGAAAGTGGCGTTTCGCTGCTGAGTGGGCGGACATATTATTTCAAAAGCTGTCTTGATATCAAACGTTGTTTTCTTACCATTGAACCGCAGTGAAAGGTTCCAGATGTGACATTCTCCTCCCAGGGGTGAGGGTGAGGAGGTGGGGGGGAGGGGGGCTTGGGCGTGTGACCACGTTTGTCCAGAACAGTAACATCTCGTCTCAATTAGTAGCAGCTTCCTTACGTCTGGGAAGCACGGCGGATGTTTTTGGGAGAACAGAGGCCATCGGTCACAGTGAAGGACCCGGTTCCGATCCGCTCCGGGCCCTCCGATGTTGGAGCGGACGCAAAGTGGCAAAAGAAACACCTTGGGCATGTTCTGTCCTCAGACACAAGGGCAAACCGGCCCACGTTTCGAGGGCAGATTCCCAGGCACTCCTTCCATCTGACACTATATGCCGGAGTCCACCTCTTTCTGCAGTTTTGGAGAAGGACCAGAGACTCCTGGATCCAGTAAAATTAAGTGTGAAATTTGATTCCTTTCTCCGGTCTATTCCAGTTTTTGTTTTGATAAACAGTTATTTAATGTTGGAAAGCTATTTATTAAATTGAAGAAGTGGGCTAAAGGTTGATAACAGTAGTGGAGAGTTAAGCAGTAATGTTTTACCTGAGGGGCCAGCCACGACGCCCCCTAGAGGTGGTCCCAAGGTGACGTTGGGGTCTTCCCCAGTGAGATAGAAACGTCTGCCGTTAATCACCATGGATGTCACCGCATCAAACCCCCCCTCCCCCTCGAAAAAAAACTATTTAACCCCTCATCTTTCCACCACTTGCAGACACGCCATCCACGAAGAAAGAGCTTTTTACTGTACGTGTTTGTCATCTAAGATGTTGGGGGGGATGTTTTTGTAATTGTGCCAAAAAGTTCGAATTACTCGTCTGTAGAGGAACCCAAATAAACCTCGCTTTCCTTTTTGCACCCATATGTACACGTTTACACAATACGCCATATATGTCGGGGGATTAAAGAAGGCCCGGATAGATACTGACACTCGGCTCCCCCGCCGTAGCGTGCCGCTCCTTACCAAACAGAGCGTTCTGTATCGAAATGGCAGCCGTCCTTGTCTGCTGTTGCTTTGCTGCTTTGCAAGGAACTCAAGGGTCTATTCTTTTAGTCCGATCAAAGCAATTCCTTTGTACGCGGGCTGGCCGGGTTTCCGTTTTATAGCATCATGCTGACAGAAAAAAGGCACGCCGTCATAAAACCCCCGTGGCCAGAAATGTTACGGCTGCCCCCATAACAGGCCGGATGTTCGCATTCTCCTGGTGCTTTGGGTGAACTGGCTAAAGGGCATTGCGTTGGTTACC
Organism: Mormyrus iriodes; assembly: GCA_011763525.2. Taxonomy (NCBI): domain Eukaryota; kingdom Metazoa; phylum Chordata; class Actinopteri; order Osteoglossiformes; family Mormyridae; genus Mormyrus; species Mormyrus iriodes. Next base: position 5,434,185 of record JAAGVU020000113.1, read on the forward strand.
AGAACCTGTTTTCATGCTGTTGGCCAGTGTAGCATTGTTTGTTTTTTTATTCATTGTTTTACTTTTGTTTTATCCAATCCTACAGGCGCACTATACGTATACCTTGTCCTGCAGCGCTTGGCGTGATTTAGCAACGTGCTAAAGGCGAACCTGGAAGTTTGTATAAATCTCTTCATATGTGCTCACAAACTCACTTCTCCATTTCTTCTCCCCATGTCTTATTCCAAGTGTTCGGATCATACAAAGTGCTTGGCTCTTGTTCTCCACCACAGATGAATCGGGCTCATGTCGAGCGCTCATCACTGATGCACGCGGCGGTCACAGGGGGCCAGTGTCGGCGGGGACGTTCTGGCAAGAGTGCGGCCCTCTCCTGAGTCCTCCGGGACACTTGAAGACAATCGGGGAGGGCGGCCAAGTCACCCCTTAGCAGTTCCAGAAGGTTCTCTCCTGGAAGAGTTCCCCTTAAGTGTCAAGCGGAAGATGTTAGTTGTATGAGTTAGTGGACGACGAGTGAAGTCATAAACCTACTTTTGTTTATATTGTAGCAAAAGAAGTGTTTTGGGCTGCAGAGGCCAGAACACTGGCCAAGCGAGAGCGAACTGGGAGGGGTGGACGTAGACCCAGCAGAAGTACAGCAGATTTACTCAATCAACTTCTTTTAGATTCTGTCTGGTGTACCGCTTTCAGCAACCAAAGCTGTCAGAAACAAACTGCGCTAAGACACCGCTGGAATGATCTCAATACCTCTTTTGGAGATCGGTGTGGACACCCTATATGCTTTTCCATTGTTAGTAGTAATCAGGAAGCATTGAGTCAGTTGAGTTGAATTTGCCTATCAAACCACACACTCAAAAAATTTCCCATTAATAATTTTGGTTTCGACCACTGATCCACAGACTGCTTCCTCTGCGGTGACCCCCAACCATAATGGCAACTCCAGCAGACGTCTTTCCTGGGATGAGCTGAGAATATATTATTTCCAAGTAGTGGGCCCAACCAAAACGTAGACAGGGAGCAGGGTTGCACAGACGATGCTTGGTCCCAGGGATTGCGTCAAGGGCTGACCTTCTGGTGCAAGTATGGACCGTGAAGATGCTCAGAGGCCCAAGCGGGGAGTTGGTGTCTCCTAAACAGATGTCCAGTTGGTTAGATGGACGAGTCATGCATTTCGGGCACCATCGCAGCGGGCATTGGCATGTGGAGGAGAAAGGGCCTTCAACATATCTGCCACTTCTGTGTCATCCGAACAATTTGTAGTAAGCAAAAGGGAGTCTCTTTTTTCCACGGACCACACACTGCACGGGCCCCACCCCCTGACAACACCGCCCATCTTTCTCTGTCACTGCTGTGGATGTTTCTTGCGTGGTCCGCGCCGATGCATTTGCGTAAGGAGACCCAGCTTGCATCTTCATGGTCGTGCTCCTCCCGTCCTTTTCATTGTCCTGACGTCATCCGTGGGATCACTCAGTAAATCTTGGCAGCAAGGTAGATTTATACCGCCAATTAATTACATTTACTGTAAACAATGGGGCAACTGTAATGAAAGTAATTTTATTGCATGTAATCATTTTATTTCCGCCTTCTGCGGAATGACTTATGGTTAAATACTTAATTGTACAACTGGAATTTTACAGCAATTGCACAGGCTTACTACATCTCCCCATGGGGAGACTCTGACCATTCTAGGATCTGGGTCTGACACCACTGCCCCAATCTGGTCCCAAACTGGCCCGGCAGGTAACTTTTGACTTTGACAGATGGGGTGAGACTCTGCCTGTGGGAATAGCAGATTCACTAAAATTTAACTAGCATAAAAAAACATTTTGCTTTGTAGAGCCAAGTATTTTTAAACTGAATTGAGTAGCAGTGTTTATATATAGGTGTGTATGTGTCTGTATGATTTTTTAAAGATCACTTACTAAATTCATTGTCACTTTTGCAATCCTTTGGACCATATGCAATTTTTTTTCATTTGCAAAATGGCACGCAAAAACCCCCTTCCATTTTTATACATTTATAAATAGATACAACACACTAAGATGGGGAACGGTTGCAGAGATGAAGAGCAACGTTACCCCCTGTTTATATGTGTATATACTCTGGCAAAGTCATCAGTGACCTTTGATATTTGGGGAATGTGTAAGATTTATGGCGTATCCACACTACACAATACAGTTCTCATATCTATGTATGTATCTATCTATCTATCTCTGTCTGTTTGTCTATCTATCTATCTGTCTTTCTGTGTCTTTGTCTGTTTGTCTGTCTCTCTGCCTGTCCGTCCATCTGTCCTTACATTGTACATTCTTGCAAAGTAGAACCTTAGCATGAGGAAGGGAGCACCCAGTTCATCACTGTCTCTAGGTAGCTATTAGGAAAACTTTGATTAAGCTCAGCAACAAGCATGAATGACCTTTGAGCAATGAGGGAATAGCAGTGAGTTTGGTGCATCTCCCTGAAACGTATCTCCTGTGGTCTAATGTTATATCAGAACAAGCGACAACTATTGTCCAAGATGTTTCCTGGATTGTAGGAGAAAATCTGTAAGAACCATTTTGGTTTGGAAAGGATTTTCATAAGAGTGGAATTTAGACATAATGTCAGTGAAATGAATATGTTTAGAAAAGAGTCCTTTATCATGCCAGGCCCTTTTAAGAACAGAGCAACAAGTTGACAAGACATCTCCGAACCCCAAACGAAACTGGCCAAAGTCACTGATAAAAACAAAACCATTAAATTCATTGGACCATAACCCAACCACTTAATTCAAACAATTGCATACATGGTACATTGTTACAATAAGCACAGATCTGGCACTGGCTTCGCAGTGAAATCGAATTCTTTTGTTGCCTTTTATGAGGTTTTTGAGACATACCAGCGATCCCCCTCGACGCAAAACACGATCTAACGAAAAAAAGTTAACAACGTACAAACAAGTCAAAATACAAACAAAACAATCGGTCAGCGGTATAAAATGTGGTTTGTGAGACTAGCAACGACAGAGTCAACTATTTAATTATGCTTGCTTGAATATAATTTTTTTTTGGGGGAGGGGGGGTGGGAGTAAATGTGCAATTTGTATGTCTTGGGTCATTATTTATTTATTTTATCCCGGTACTAATTTTAAACACACGAGATTTGGATCCCACCACAGACATCTGTGGGTTATTTTTTTTTTTTTTTTTTACTGATGCAGTAAAACTGAGTGAAGGCCACATGCATTATTCGTGAGTGTGCATGAGGTCGCTGTTGAATAATTGGATGAGGTGCAGTGTTTAGAACATTAAGAGAGGCTATTTACGGTAGATTGAATTATGTGCTGGTATTGGACAAACGTGCTACAGACGAGCCCTGGATCATCCGGCCCGGCTCGCTCTGTTCTGTCTCAGCGCACCGTGTTTATTTTGAATGTAGCCTTAGTAAGGCGCAGTACAGGTTTATTGTTTGCTTTATAGAAGCGTAAAAGTCCCATTCCCACCCGGCGACCACCGCAACCATTTATTGGATGGTGGCAGACTGGGGTCTCCGTGGGGAGCTCGCTGTCGGTCTTGGCAGTCACCCCCACAACCACCACCACCACCACCAACACCCGCCAGAGAAATTAGCTGCTAACACAATGTGAGATGTGCTATTGTCCATTGGCCAGAGGGACGAGCCGATAGCTGAAGGGAGAGATGGTGCCTGGGTGGTCCTTCACTGTTATGGTAGTATGATTAAAGGAAGCAAAGGAACGATACTTACGGCTAACGGCAGTCCAACATTCTTGGCTGTGCCTCCATAACACTCAGATTGTTAGTCTCTCTTGGTCACTGTTTGTTTATATGGTATCAGTTCACCTTTAGCAATACTAATGTTATTGTGGCATATCAAGGCATAGCTAAACTTTGAGATGAGTAATTCAGATTTAATATACAGATCGTCCGACAGTACGAGTGCGACAGGCTTAGGGAACAGAAACCAGGTCATAAATCAATTTGGTCAAACATTATACCATTTTCAAAGCACTGCAACAATACCAAGCAAACACATAAATAAGCACTGTAGACACCTATGTTTGTGTATATACGCCGACACCCAAACACTGAATGTGGTAAACAATGCTGACAGACACTGCTATGTCTGGTGTGGCATTGTGAGCAGCCGTGTTTCTGTATCGCCTAGCGGCTGGCACTAGACCTAACAGCCGAATTCGAATAATTAACTGCGGCCAGTGGGAAGATGACCGTAAGTATGGTTTAGTCGTAGGTCACATATTCCGTAAACCTGTAAGAAGAGAAACTCTTACTGATCACGTTTAAAGTTTGGACAAAAAGTTGGAACTTTTCTCTGAATATTTAAGAACAACATTTACAAATGACTGGCAAAGGTAAAGTATGTTGTGGGGCGTATAGATGGTTATGAAGCAGTTCCACTTTTATGCCACTGGTTTTAGTGAGTCAGTACTATGTGCACATTCCATTTGTCATAAAAGTATATCATTATGTGTGATTATCCCTGTTTATTTCTTAAATTCTCTGGTACCGTTTTACCGTACTAATAGCTACAAGTCAAGCATGTTATGGGTCTCTAATACAGCAACAAAAATATCAAATATTTTAAAAATATTATTGCTCTCAATATCCCATTCAATTAATTTCATTGTTTCAGTGTATCTCCCAGAAATGCCATTTCCACATCATTAGTAAAATTTTTGGCTCCAGATTGAGTCAACGCAGCGTTTAATTACGAGCTGAAAAGGCTATATTTTTGTCCCAGCAGTGGGGCCAAACCCAAATTGTCACGAGGTGCGGCAGGCCAGTTCCTCAACAATTAAATGTATTTATAGTGGGTTTGCGATATTTACAGTCCACCGTTTTTCGTTTTGCAACAAACCATGTTGAAAATCAAGCCGGCTATTTGCATATGAAATTGCGCGGAACACACCCCCACTCTTTGGGAATTTAGCATACAGAAACTGCCCAGTTTCCTTTGCCCTGGCATGAATGGATTAAGGCCTTTTCAGCGTACCTTGTACAAAAGCTTGTTTTTTTCTGCACTTCCCATTCTCTGTTACACATTGCAGGGGGAAATCCTTTCAAAGAGTCCCCTTCTGTAAAAAAAAATATGGAAAATGTGGCATTGATTTATATAAATATAACAAGTAATGATGCTTACTTTATAGAGGAAATTGGATGTAATTACAATAATAGTAATATCAGTAATGACAGTAATTTTAAGTCTGTTGACACTGTATTTACAATTAAAGTAAAAGTTAATCAAATGGAAAACAGTATTCATTTTACGTTTAGGCTGTAAATTCGTTTAGTCCCACGGTCCGTAATTTTAGAGGAATGTGGCATGATGCTCGGCTCCCCCACATTTTACAGTTAGCCCCCCCCCCCTTATTTGATACCTTGATTACACATGCACAGAGCTGTATGCATTGTAACGAGCTCCAGAAAGCCGGTCTGTCCTCGTTAAACTGTATTTAGGATATGGGAGCCACGGACCAGCTTGGTAGTTCGAAAGCTGCTCCACAGCTACCCTCCTTTGCACACTTCATATGTCTCCAGAGGATCACAATTAAAAGCTAGATGTCTGGGGAAAAAAATCCACCCCAAAGTGGGCAAATTGTTTCAGGAGAGCTGCTTCCTCTCCTGCACGGTAGTTATATAACTTCTAAAAAGCCTTTAGTCTTGTAGACAAGGGGGTGTCTTTGTTCTGTTATGACTAGGACTTACTGGGGGGGTGGGGGGTGATCCCCAAGGGTTTCACGTGGAGGTAGAATATGTTTTGTATTTGTCGGGGTGGAACGCTGTCATTATGGGGAGTATAAGCTTTCTGCATCACGTTCCAAGACAATTTAAGTAAGTAACAGAATCAGCACCAGACCTGGTGGGAGTCATGGGGGTCTGTGCACAGGAATTCCGTGGCCATTATGTGGGGCTTGTAGGAATCATGTATGGGACAGCGCAATTGATTAGTCTGGAAAATGTAACATTTTTACCTGAAGGACGAGTGCCCCCCCCCCACTAACATGCTCTGGATATGCATTTTGATTCTGTAAGCAGCAGTTCATTGCGTCGGGGTCATCTGTCTGGTCCGCTTGGTTCTAGGTTCACGCTGTATGCCTTGGACAGCCGTGGGGGGCGCTCCGAGTCCAGCTATGTGTCAGTCAGGACATCATGCTCTGTGGTGGATGACAGCACAGCAGAAGGTACGGGAAACACCAGCGGCCCTCTCCATTCCTCTGCTCACATCTCCTCCCCTCCCTCCACGGAGCTCAGATTGCTTCTCAACACTTACAGTCATATCTGCTGAACGTCTGCACAAAGTTCACACTCGCTTCATATATCTCTGCTTCGCTGCATTGCTTGAATAAATATGTGTTATAATCACATTGGTAATTAACACTAGTAGCATTATTTTGTGCATGTTTTTATTATTAAAAATATTCAAGTATACAGATGAAAGGCCACTTTGGGGATTTAAGCCAAAAACTTTATGACTGCCCTTTGGCCAGAAAATTGGCCTAGAACGCATGCATGGATGACCTTTGACCTCTATCCGACAGAGATTGCGGACAAAGTGTACAACCTGTACAACGGCTACACAAGCGGCAAGGAGCAGCAGACAGCCTACAACACGCTGATGGAGATCTCACCGCCAATGTTGTACCGCGTCCAGCACCACTACAACTCGCATTACGAGAAGTTCGGAGACTTTGTGTGGCGGAGTGAGGACGAGCTAGGGCCCAGGTTAGTCATCCTTCCTAAAGATCCAACAAATTCATTCCTGTCTGTCTAGCTGACTCCCATAAGAAAATTTATAAGGAGTAGGAACTATGTACTCCATTCTGGCCTAAACGAGAAAAGAGGTTCATAATCCACCCACCAGGTTTGGGACTTGAGTGAAAATCCAGTTCTCCACCCAGTTATCACCAAAGTTAATCTATGTCTTTCCCAGCATTTTTAACCTGGATGGGCAGAACTGGAGTGAGCTTATGAAATATTTCAGTCAATAATCAGATTGTTAGCAAATGCTTTTAGCATGAACTGGAATTCTTTCCTCATGCTGTTCAGAGGCTAATCTGGAATGCAGACAGTATTTAAGGAAAAAAAAACTGTTTCCTGAAGATTGTTAGTTGCATCGATATGTAAGCAGCTTAACCCAAATTGGATCAGTAAAACCTTTACAAGCATCAATTGCACATTTTCTTTTTTTTTAACAATGTTTTTGTTCATCTGAACAGACCTTTAACAAATTCAGATATCAATTAATGCAAAACAGTGTATTTTCATCGTTATTATTAGTCAGATTTGTCAACTTTGGTCACCTGGCTGGTGTGAGATTTTCATTTTGAGACAAGCCTGAGCATACATGCACACGCATTTACATATATTTACGAGTTTATTACCTTGTAAATAGCCTGTAGGGTTTACAAACTGTACCAATACTTTTGTTGCAGCTAATTTCAAGTTTATGATGGAATAATATAGATTTGCCGGTTTCTTACGTGAGCGTGAGAGTCTGAAAGCATGAGGGTCACGCCAGATGCGTGAGTGTCTGAAAGCGTGAGGGTCACGCCAGATGCGTGAGAGTTGGCAGCCCTGTATTTCAGCAATATGAGAAGGATGCAGGATGGGAAATTAACATGAAGCTACCTGAGTTCTGCCAAGCAAACTGTACATAAGGGCACAGGGTCATCTGGATAGTAAAGAAGCTCTGTGATTGGCTGAAGTGAACAGAGGAGAGACCCCACCTATAACTGGCAAGTTAGTTCAGCTGCACCAGGATACCTGAATCTGTGCCAAAAAATAACAGTCGACTTGATTAAAAGCTGATATTAACCGGTTTGAAATTGCAAGATTTTTATCAGACGTCTATAGGGGCCCCGAGCAGGAGGCTGGATTCGTGACTGTCACGGCTAAGGCGTGGGAGTTGGCAGCCTCCGGGTCAGTTAGCGAGGGATGCCTGCATTCTCCGCTATGGATGAGATCCAGACCTGTCCTCGGCTCAACCGCTCAGCTTCGCCCAGCATCGGCAACGGCGGCACAGCACCAATCAGCACCGCATGGAGTATTTCTCCAAATTAACTGTGACTAATCAAAGATACGGCGACCAGTTTAAAAATGTTTTTAATCCCCGCACCAGAAAAGAAACGCAGATGGACAGAAAAAAATTAACGTCCCCCAGCGATAGGCAGATTCTCAACATTTCATGTTATTTGTTTTGTGCAGAAAGTGATCGATAATTAAATTCAGTTGCGCCCGTCTGGATGAATATGAATTTCTCATTGTTGATTTATATCTTTTTCTAAAGAATTTACTGTGACTATTCATATTACAGTACTACTTATTACTTATTAGTGTTTAATTACATATAATTTGACATGGCTTGAATCCCCAAATCACTTCCTGTGAGCCCAGTGCACGTTTTCATTTATCCAAATGACTCATGTTATTCAGCCCTTTTCACCCAGTAATGATATCAATACAGCAAGCAGCAAAATCTCGGGGGGAAAAAAACCTTGAATAAATCAGTGTAACACAGTGACTCTTCACGGGCCACTCCAGGGTTGTGGGTTTGATTTGCATCCCCCAGATCTACGTACAAGAAAAAAAAAGTGTGAGTTTATTTCAATTATCAAGAGTTTAGCTGATATACAAAAAAAATAAGTTTTTGTGATGTGGGAGCCGACTCCCTAGTTAATCATTTCCAGAGATATTTTAATTTTAATTTTAGATGATCAATATAGTGCTGAGTGTCTGAGCCCCCAAACCCGAACGACCCCACTGAGCGCAGCGCTAAGGGAGCATCTATGAAAACATGCAGTTACGAAAATGCGTAAGTGCCTCGGGATGGGCGCTCCGGCCGTGCCAGCAAACGCCTGTGATTTCGGGCTGGCTAGCGGAAAACCGAAATCATCCTGCAGTAGGATATTTGACTTGACTCAGACTGCCCACATGGTGCTAATTTTGAAACGGGATCCGGCTGGAATGAAAGGCCTCTTGAGGTGAGAGGGACTGGAAAAGGGACTGAGAGGCTGGGCTGCAGGCAGCACCCTGTACGAAACGGAGCGCATGTCCAGCCTTCCCTATCTCACCGTTTGCAAATGAAGCCGTATCGTTTTGTTGCATCAGTGTAGTTCTCCTTAGTATTTATTTTCCCCAATGTATATTTCAATTACATTATCAATCAGTATTGTTTAAAATGCATGTTCGATGTAGACAGGTCCATCACCATCACTTGAGCTCTGACCCGATACGTGAAAGTAGGGGGGGAAAAAAAGAAATGATGGTCGGAGAAAGATAGAAAGCTGGCGGCTGACTGATTGTTTGGTTAGAGACTGCTTGCCAGTTTAGTATGACTACGCAAGGCCGCCTTTCGGGCTTGCTTTCGTTCCCGTACGTGGTGCAGTGCGTTATGGGCGATAAAGCTTTTCCCGTGCGGTGTTTGTGCACCTTTGCCCCATGTGCTCGCATTTAGTCTATATTGACCCCGGTGTGCTGTTATTTATTTGGAGTATTTCAGAATCAGCTTTATGGAGGTTCAGGGATGGGGAAAGATGCAAGATTGCCTACTTACACTCATGCATTATAGGAGCACAGAAGACGTTGCAATAATCGCATTGTACTGAAGAATAATAAAGCCGTAATTCATAAAATCAGTCCTGTATATTACTGCGCAGCGCCTGTTTCGGTGCACCCTGCAAAAGAACCCTTGTGCTCATTTGAGATCTTACTTCACAAGTAGAGGTCATGAAGAGATCGGTAACGAAAATGCCAAACAGATATTTTGAAACACTGCCTGACCTCTTACGGTCTTATTCTTAGCCTAAAAAGCTTGACATGTTTGGAACATGGGCGTCGTTAGGTTCGATCTTGAGCCGAGCCCCGATGCCAATCTTACTTAAAAAAATAAAAAAGTCGAGCCCCAGGGAAGCTTGACTTAGCCCCTGATCTTTTCAATGGCTAGAAACTCCGCTGGTTTGGAAAGTATTTTAAAAGGTTTGTAAAACATGTTCAGTGCAGACTGAAGTTTATAAACATTAGATATTGATAAATCCTGTTTTATACAGACCGCTATGATGGGCCGCGTGCCTTTCTCTGTTTCTGGTTTGTTTGTGTGGGGGGGTATGTATATTGAATTGTGGAGGCGGGGTGTACATTGCATTGTGGAGGACCATTTTTTTCGGTCCCCACAAGGAGAAGCCTAATTTTATAAAAATCCGTGACCGCAATGAAAAAACTAAAAATGCCAAAAATCTGGTATTTTGTTCGGTTACTTATGGTTAAGGTCAGGCCTGGGTAGGAGTTAAGGTTGTCATTGTTGGGATTAGGGTTATGCCATAGAAATGAATGAATGATCCCCACAAGGATATGCATATAAACGTGTGTGTGTGTTTAATGGGGGGAAACTCCCGCATATGAGCCATTTAGATTAAAGTTGGGACATTACGTTCCGCATGAACAGCTTTTAACGGAAAGCCACCTCTAAAATAATTCTTAATGGCCACTCAGTGCTGTGTATTGGATATAAACTTGGATAGTATAGAGTTAAAATGTTTAAAGCTATAACACTGAAAATATTTATTAGAATATTGTTTATTCATAAATACATATTCAGTGCATTTATAGTTGATCTTTATTTCAGTTAAATAGTACAATAATACATATAATTTGTCTTGTGTGGTGGCAGTTTGATTGAGTTTCATCCAAATTCTGCAGCATCCTTGGATTTCATGCTCAGTACACTGTTAATCTCTTGGAAATAATGGGAGATGCATCCGTACGCATTCCATAAAGGGGTATTAAGACTACTTAAGTCTACTAGTATCTTAAAATGACTCCTCGACAATCTGTTAACCTGTTATAAATAGCAATTGCACATTCCATAACTTTAACCGAGTCGCACACTCCCACGCAGACCTTAAAATCCCACACATTTTACTCTGGATTGGAGCTGGGTGTACTGGCATTGCTGCACCATCACAGCACATGATCTAATCTCCTCCAAGTCCATTTCTAATGTAAACCTTTCTGGAGTTGTAACCATGGTTACAGAGTACTTTAAGGCTTTACATTAACATGGTGAAGCGGGGTTATCTAGTCTTTCTTCTCGATCCTTCACCTCCTTTTCAGCTCATATGCTCCTTAATTTGCATTTGCTTGCTTATATGACACTTAATCTAAGTAGCTTACCTCTTTTATGCTTTTATACAGCGGGATAACCTAACGATATCGACTCAAGGTTCCACTGCCTGCAGAATGTCAAATGTCATACTACAGGGGGCACCCTTTGAACCAGGGCTAATGACCTTTAGCTAGGTTATGAGTTTGTGTTTTCAGCCATGTGCCCTAGTCTAGATAGAAAGCTGTGTTTACACAGGACCTTGGTCAGAGCGATACGGGCGTAAGGTAGATGCAATACACTGCGTTACAATTATACCTCACGAGAGAGGTGGGAATACAACATGTCACATTACCATGTCCAACAAAATAGCATTTCACATACCCCTGTAAGAGCCCTTTTATAGTGGCCTAGTGGTAACTTTATGAATGTATAAAAAAATTGACAATGAATTGTCAAATTGCAAATCAGAATCGCTTGTGGTGAAACTATGCGTTACATGGAGCATTCTGCCTCTCGTGTGATTAAAAAGAAAATGACTGATATTAGTGCCATGGCAAATCAAACAATGTGTCCGACTGTCAGACCATGCTTACGGTGCAACCGGCCCTACGTTCCTCTTTTCCACATGCATGTTGCCTGTGACTGTGGAGGGCCATCCACACGAAGGGCTTGTTCACTAGCGTAGCGACTGATGAGAAATGCCGATGACAGCGTGGAAAAATATTTTGAAGCAAAAAAAAAAAAAGAGCGCCTCACTGATTTCTGCACATTGTTTAAGCTTTGGCTGTATCATACAACATAAATTTTTTTTTGGGGGGGGGGAATACAAGTTTCGCTCCTTGTTTTGTCCCTGTCTCATTGTCTGGCACTGCTCTTCAGGAGGCATAAATAATAAGTCTGGAATTAGTTTATACTAAAGGAGGATCCTTTTTTATTATTTGAGAGGGTGGCCACCACAACCTGGGAAAAGTCCTTTGGAAGGCGCTAGCATAAAAGACAGGAAGTTATTTACAGCCTAGGATCTGGCAGTGTTTGGGCTTATTGCAGTAATGTACAAGCAGTGCTTTTAAAATGGTTCTGTTGGCCAAGGGAAATGCGATTGCACAGCAATACTTGCGTCATGCAGACTGGATCCCCGCCATAACAGTGCTAAATGAGATACCTTATTCGCCTTAGCGTCTGCGCTGTCATCCTTGGGATATTTATTTAGCTTTCTTAATGAACTTTAAAATAGCTCAATAATAAATAGCTGATCATTTAAAAGTTTTTATTATTATTATTATCATTATTATTCGTACATTTTTGCTTCCTGTTGACAGCTTTTGCTGCTTCTCATTTAAGCTGAAACTACTGATATTGATGAGCGGCAGCCGCTTCCACTCAGTGCTTTTGACCTCTCCCTGTCCGGCGGATGAAATGTCTTAAAATAAATAGTGTCAAGACATTTCTCACCAAACATGCAAAATAAACATTTTTCCTGTGACATTCGGTCAGTGATGATGGCCGCCCTTTTCGCTTGCTACGTATTATTGTGTTACTCTCTGGACTGTGGAATTTCCAGAAAATTCTTGCCTTTTTTTACCCTCTGAGTGAAGAGGGTGCTTGTACTCTGCGTTAATGCGAGACAGATGCCGACAGCTAGCAGGCTCGGTCTCGCTCAGATGGTTCCTCCGAGCCACCCCGCGCTCCTCTCACGGAGGCGGCCAGACCGTCGCTGTGGCGATGCTGGTCTATGGTGGGAAGGTCGCTGAAAATGTAAAAAAAAAAAAAAAAACCTGGATATTCTGTGGTGTGAGGGCTCCTCTTTTGTGTGGCGTGTGTGCGTGAGCGTGTGTGCAAGAGAGGCAGTACCCGGAGCAGCCCTGAACTGGCCTCTCACCCCCCACACACACCCCCCTGGCTCCCTCTCTTTCTTCCAGGAGTGTAAGTATGCTGCCAATTCAAGCTTGAGAAGGAATTTTCTTTCTCTCTCCCTTGCTCTTCCCTCTTGGACATTTCACAATCTGTATCCCCTGCTCTTGTGCATCAGTGAATTACTCGTTACAGTAACTGGTCCTTAAACCCCCACCCCTCCCGTTTCCAGCTCGGACATAGCCACCTCCAAAGGCTCTTTCCTTTCAGGCATCCCCTCCAGATCGTTCACCTTCTTTACATGCTACAGCTTGCACTGGTTTAGCACCAGTAAGAGGAGATGTGTGTCATTTCCAGATACCTGATACCTAATTGGTGGAAGCTTGAGGTAGCGAGAGAAACCGTTTTTTGCTGCTGTGGATCGTCCAGTCACAATCATGATGAGATCCCTCCCTCAGATGTGACCTGTGGTCTGAGATATTGAACTGTCATATTTTCTTCAAAAGCTTAAATACTCAAAAGACTCTACTTGTTACTATACTTTGAACAGCAGCTTTGGATCATGAGCTGGCAGCCTGTGGCCCTCGGTCAACCTGGGGGGATTAATTTGTGATATATTTTTTTTTCGTCATGTGTTGGGGTCTGCATGGAACTGCATGGGTGCAGGCAATGTCCTGTTTATGATCATGGAGAATCCGTGAAAAATTAGACCCCTGCTAATGGTTTTGAGACATGTGATGTGGGAGGCTGGTCTCATCTGTGACCCTGGCTGGCCCTCCACAAAGAAGCAAAAAATCATGGCTGAACTCTGAGGTCTCCGGGAGGGTTTGATGTGGCAGTGGCTTGATGCAGGGTAAACAACACAGTGTTCCTTGAAGTTGCACCTGCTCCTTTATAAGTAAAATCACAGATTCTTTTGCCTTTAGTTTCAGCATGTCCTGTACAGCCTGACATTTGTACACTAAATTTGGATTATTTGTTAAGCATTTGAATAATTTCATTAGAGGTCTATATATATATATATATATATATATATATACACACACACACACATATTTTTTAATATTCCAAGAGTCATACTAAGATCCAAATGTATAAATTTTCATACATTAAACACATAAATGTCACTTCACTTTGTTCTGAGTAATTTTAAGTTATAAAAACATAATTTAGCTGATTGGTCAGCTGGTCCAGGTTTGGGAGGGGTCCGTCTGTGATGATTTTTCTGTCTGCTCCCCACCCCCAAAAGGAAAGCGCACTTGATCATGCGGAGGGTGGAGCGGCTGAGTCGCTACTGCCGATCCCTCCTGCGCAGCGCCTACATCCAGGGCCGGACGGACACGGTGCCATACGCGGTATGCCGCAGCGAGGAGGCTCGGCCGGCCGAGGCGCTGTGGCGCAGGTCCCTGCACGAGAGCCGCCTGTCTTGCGTGGAGAAGCTGGCTTCGGTGCGCAGGAACAGCTACAGCAACACCAAAATGCGATGAAGGGGGGCGTGACCCTCCCCTCCCCCCATCCCCGACCCAGCAGAACCCCCGACTCCCCCTTGCCGCTGCTCTAACCTCGCTTAGGACTGTTTCCTGTCGAACGGGAGGGGGGCGTGCAGGCGCCACCGAGTTTGACGTCGACTGACTCGATTGACCGGAACGGATGGCGGGGGACTGACGCAAGTTGTGGAAACGAAAGCTGGCGTTTGAGGTTATGTTTGCCTTTGCCACTGAGGTGAAGTCTGTCCCCAACCCCTCCCCCAAATCAGAATACGTCGGCCAGGTGGAGAACGTCTATCTAATGATCACGTCGTTACCATGGTGCTTATACTTTATTAGGGTACCAGACCAAACAAGAACAAGCTGCAGAGGGAAGCGTAACCATAATCGACCAGTTTTCACAGGGCAGGGAGGATGGAGATGGTGATGAAGGTGGTGATGGGGCGGACGCTCGGATGTTTTTAATACTTGAATCTGTGGGAGTCTTATTTATGGCCATGAACAGTCTTTATACTGCCAACTACAGGACAACTGTGTGTGTTGCGTGGTGATGTCGTCCGACGTGAAGTGTAGCTATCCCGGCAGAACCGGCCGGTTTGTAAATGTTTGGTAAAAGCCATGTTTTCTGTTTGTCCCATATCGTCGCCCAAGGTGTGTTAAGTATTACATATGTTAGAGTCTCCATTAAAAAAACAGAAAAATGCAGACCTTACAAAGAAGGCATGGGATGCTCATTTACAAACTTTTACACAAAAATTGCAAGATGAAACTGATGAAACAGTAAAATTCTTTCTCCAGTAATGGGATTCCTACGCCGGCCCCCTGAAGGATTCTAAACCGATGGAGGAAAATTACCAAGCAAAGCAAATAATTGGAAAATTACCTACGGCCCTATTTCTTAGGACCAATTAAAAAGAAAAATCAGTTTTATCGGTCGTGACTGTCAGTTATCAGAGTTGTACATATTAAATTGTAAATATGCAATATGCAGCTTTAATAGTCTTTTTTTATACTCTGATTTTTTTGTTGTTTTGTTTAATGTGCATCAGCCATTATATGTGTTTGAGACCTTTTATTTTCTGGTGCCACATTTTATGTCATTTTTACATGTTTCCACAGGTGGTGGAATTTATTTTTTTTGTGGATATGTAGCCTTGGAGCAAATGTTACACTGACCTTTTCCGGCAGAAAAATACGATATAATATGATATTTAGTGCTGTACCCAAACAAGCAGTAAAGCACTGTTGTTTAAACACCTTTCAAAATACAGTTATGTATACCTGCAAGTTTGGTGTTCATATCTTAAAAATACTGTTTGCCTTTGTTAACAGAACACATATATATATATAACTTTTTTTTAAACTGGCTCTCCTATACATCAGTGCCATGTCATAGAAATTCCTCGGCTTGCCTCTGTGTTTTCCCTGGTGACAGGAAATGCCACAGGCTGCCTTCCTGTCCGCTGGCCCATGTCGCGTGGCGACTTGCAGTGTGGTTAAGGAGGCCGTCATATAACCTTTAGGCCTTTTTTATTCTTGGTTTCTCAAAATGAGTTACTAAACTTTTATGCCACGATGAAAAATTAAAATTAACTGACAAAGGGGTGAAATTAAAAACAGTGTGAGTCATTGGAAAAAAAAATGTCCGATAAGCAGTGACCCCAATTTGAATAATTTTACATCCATCAGCGGTTTTCTCACCAGGAAGTGGATGCACAACTGGCAAGTGATTGCTAACTTCTGCAAAAGCAGATTAAATGAGCTAGGAAGTCCACCCTCGTCACTCATTGCCTCTGGTAGGTCAATGTTTTACTCGGAAAGGCACCATGTCTAACCATTTATATGCAGGCGTGTATAAAAATCCAGACAGGTGAACAACAAGAGCGACTGGGCTTTGGCGGGTTACAGTCCCAGGACGGCAATTTGGGAGAAGTTGTTGCCTGTCAGTGCTCGACACACACTTACACCATGTTGTCCCCAATGTTTCATCCTCTTAAATATTACACTTTGCATTTTTTATTGCTTTGGAAATTCTTGCAGCACGGATACATTCTCAGCACCATATGTGCATAATCAGTTTTTGTTTTTGCCAGTTTATTTTTAATGTATGTCTGTAAATGGTACTTCAGTGTACACTGATTTTTCTACTATTGAAAGACTTCCATATACTTGTCCCTTGTGTCGTTATTATACTCCATGTAATATTTATTATAATAAACCATTTTCATTGACAAATTTTATCACTCAGCTTGAATTTACTCTAAGTTGAATGTAATTTCAAATACACCTTTAAAAATGTATTTTTTATTCTTGAATTTCAATGGATTCATGCAACAATAAGAGTAATGGATAATTAAATATTGTTGAAATTAACGCATTGCTGTGTGTAATTTGCTATTGTTTTTCTTTTACTATGAACACTGAGAGTGTCTGCGCATTGCCAATAAAACTTACTCATCAGTAAAGGTTACAGTGAACTGTTAACCTTTGAGTTACATTTTTGTCAATGTTTTTTATTTTTATTACAACTTATAGTTAACCTATATGTGATCTAGTCTATTCATAAACTTAAGTACATTACCGTTTTTTTGACAACACTGATGGTTAAGCAGTGATTTATTCCTAAACAATCAATGGCATGAGAAGTAGCATTGTACACCTTCCTGAATTTTTTTGTTTTTTTATGAAAATGAGAATACATGGTACCCCACAAATAAGTAATCCTCCCACCCCCACACATATCCAGGACAATGCCCAATAAAAAAAAGAAATATTTGTGATGTGTCCAGTGCATGACGGGATTGATGGCGAACACATACCATGCATCCTTCTTAGGGGTACCATGACAGTATACCAGGGTAAGAAAAGAGTGCTGGTGGCAATGGGGAATGATTGCCACACTAGGGATGAGCGGGAGGGAAGTTACCCAAGAATGACATAAATGATAAAGTGTGGCGTTAACAACACAGTCTTATATTTACATACTGTAGACTTTCTTTGCAAACTTTGTATCACAGAAATAAGACTGACTGAATCTCTGTGTGGATTTCCCACCTGTAAGAAGCCAGCATAACAGCAGATGGACATTCCGCTTTCACCGTGTTTGAGGCCAAGCCTCTGAAGGCTGGCAGGCTTATGCAGATTCTGACACCAGTCATCAGCATTGGTGTAGCGTTAACAATGATTATGGATTGATTTGAGGGTGCTACACAAACATAACGCATGAGTTACCGTCATATCCATTTTCAAATCAAATCCCCTACAACTCTGATGGGTAATCTGAAGACTGGCCTTATTAGCTTTGATGACTTTAAACACATTTGATCTGAACAGAATATCAGCAAGTTTTTCACAACCTTCCATAGCTAACAGACAGATAGTCTTCAGTTTGCACAATTGGGCTTATGGGAGAACTATGATTTGCGGTTGTCATTCCACCCAGCATTACCTCCTGATGCAGTATAGGGTCAGTTAGAGTCTATTCCAACTCGCTTGGGTCCCAAGGCAGGGGAACACACTGGACAGCATGCCAGTCCATCACAGGGCACACATACTTAGGACAATTTATAAATGCCAATTCACACAACTCTATGTTTTTGCACTACGGATAACATGAAAACTCCACACAAAGACCAGCCCAACCCTAATCCTTGACACATAAGGGCACAGTACCACGGAGCTACCAAAGCTGTTACTTACACTTCAAATTACACCTGTTATACAAACAAACGTGATAAATTACATGGAGATGAGGAGAAAAGAGGGAACTCACAAAAGAAATGATTTTTGTCTATTAATTCTTGGTGTCGATTCATTCGTTTGTAAGATGAGAGATGCAGTGTCTTTGCACTACACACAACTGGGATATGTATGCCAAAAGAAGCTGGAAAGGGGCAGTCAGGCCTGTTTTTTAAAAGAAAGCGGCACATAAAAAGTAATTAAATTGATTAACATTATTTAAGCGAGAGGATACCCATTATTAGCCAGGTGATCAATTCCTTAGGTCAACAAAAAGGTGGGGTGTTTTTCCTCACATTAAGTGACAGTAGAGCTTGGACATTTATTTTATTAACAAAGAGTGCTGGAGAGCTGAGGTTTAGTCTGAATAGAAAGATCCCAATAAGTTGCTCACCTAGTATTATTTATCATAAATATATACAGTACTGTGCAAAAGTCTTAGGCAGTGAAAAGAAATGTTTAAAGCCATTTATCTGGGTAGTAAATGTATAT
>JAAGVU020000113.1:5457905-5484559 GCA_011763525.2 Mormyrus iriodes
GGGCTGGGGGGGCGGGGGGGCGGGGGGCGGTTCGGGCCAAGCACGGGTGGGGTGTGGGGGGGGGGGGGGGGGGGGGGTGGGGGGGGGGGGGGGGGGGGGCTCACATTCTGTCAGAAGCACAAAGGTTCTCATTCTGGAGAGACGTCCCTTAGCACTGCTGGCTTTCATGTCAGCTGGCTGTCAGCCTGCTCATTTCACCTGCTAAGAACCCATATTTTAATGATCCATTTTTTGGCAGCCATTTTTTACAGGCGGGACAGATCTAATATAATCCGATTTTTTTTTCTTACATGTGTCAAATGGGACGGGGGTGTATTTGACTGTTATTTATAGAATAAGTGTGTTTTTGTACTTATGACTCCTGGCTGAACTGGCCTAGAAATTCAGATATGGCAGGTGATATGAGCTGCCATCGGGGTGTATCGTCATCTTATCTTATTTGGGGGTTATAGCCGTCATGGACCTGGTGGATGTTTGGCGGGCATGGGGAGTTTAATATGAACTGTCCTGCAGCATCAGGTCAAAGCACATATCGAATGGGGGAGAAATAGTCACCTAGCATCTTGACAGGTGTAATGTTATGCAGCTTTTTTCCCATAATGCACAGCCCTTTCAGCCTTGAATATATAAAACACTTCTGGACACATGGAGGCAGACTGCCTGTGTCCTGGTGCAAAATGCGTTCATACAAGTTTCCAGGAATCGGACTCCATTACACATGGGGAGAGGGGACATGGGAACGAGCTTCCAGAATGGCCAACAAAACAAGGCCTCATCCCAAGCTGAAGGTTTACAGAGCCTGGCTCCACCACCAGGCATTACCTTCTGGTCCCCATTTAAGTAAACATTTCAGCCAGCCTTTGTGAGTATCACCCCTGGAAATTGCCGGCATTTCTGAAAAAAATTCAAAAGGCTTTAAATCGTGTTACTGGCCGCCAGGAGAAAGCAGGGAAGAGGGAACAGCAAGCAGAACATGGAAAATCCAGTCAGGCTGGTGGGAGGGGGGAGGTGGTGACCTTTTTTCCCTTTTTTCAGATGTGACACATGAACCGTGTAATGCTGGGGCTTGGGCAGGGAATGGCAGGTTTGGCAGGGGAGGGCATTTTTTTCCAGGGAATAGCGGAAGGAATGAAGGTTCCTTTTCAGCCAGGGGACAGTGGCGGGAGAGGAGAAAAAAATACAAACAGGCACTTGTGAGAATAAAGAAAGGACAGGGGATACAGGGTTGCTTTCCTGCCGGCTCACATCTGCGTCACGGGCATGGTGTGGCATATAGGGATGGGACTCCATCCATCCATCTACAGGGGGCACCGCTGCTTTCTCTGGGATGGCGCTTAGCACAAACCACTTTAGCAAATATCTCAACCCGTATGCTTTCAACATTACACTGTAGGTAGCTCCCTTTGAGCACAAGAATTTCCTAAAAAATGAAAAAGGCCGGATAATAAGGATGCAGACACAGTCACAATGCATTCCACAATCGTATACAAAGATTCGGAACAAGAAACAGTGGAATATGCAAGTGGGCCTGTTACATGACTTCGCTTCTCCTGGAGCGTCCCCCCCGGTTTGTGGTGCTTATTGGCGATTCTCCCCACACTCCCCTCAAGGTGTGAGGGCCGGGGTCTCCACCCTGCGCCCCCACCTTGGTATTGGCTGGCAGGCATGTGAAAAATCACGGCATTTGCTCAGGTGTCACTGGACTTTCCTCGTATACATTTAACAAGAATCCCTTTGTGGAACTGGGAGGACAAAGACACACACGTCTCCACTCTACAGCTCAGCCCGGGCTCCAAAAATAACAATATCCCCACATGGTGAAAGAATGCCTCTCTAAATTGTTGTGGCAGACAATTAGATTTTGGTATTTGTTTGAGTCCTCAGTTACTACGCTGGGGACATAATCCTTATCTCTTTACCCCTCGATTCTCCATCTTCGGCAAAGAAATGTGTTCCATGTTACAGAGCCCCCCATTACATGTTTGACTCTGAGGGACATCAATCATTTTCCAGATCCGTCCTCTTAAACTACGGAGATTACACTTGTACACCTAGACCCCAATGGATAGATCTATACTCATAAGGCTGTAGCTACATCCGGATGGATACATCTATACTCAGATCTGTACGAGCACATGGAAACTGCATGTGTGTATCCGCAGGGATCGTTTCCTGAAATCCAACGCCTTCCCTTTGATGTGAAGGTCCCTCCGAGAAGTTCGGAATTGTCACGTTACCAAACCCTGGTGTATATCGATTTTAAATTGGCTCCAGAGTTGGAAATTATTACAATTCTGTAACCAGATGATTCCTTTTTTTCAGCACTATGCAATTTATCTGTTGTTCCTAAGTGATTATGTTGAGGAGTCGGGTTGATTAAACTCAGCTGCGTGTCACCGTTAGCTGAATGTTGTTCAGCGTGGCCATTCACAGTCGTCTTTCCATGGGCAGTCAAATTTTGGTTCATTATTCTGCTATATGGATTTGGGGTGATATCACCTAAAAATTATGAGAATTTTATCACGGTCTCGGTTTTGCACAGAGGCAGTGTGATGAGTGGTTTTCTAATAGACATTGTTGTCTGTTCTTTTTTTTCTGTAGACGCAAACTCTGCACGAGTGGGTGTGTGTCATCCAATGAGAAGTGAAGAGAAGCTGTCTGAAGATTAAGAAAGACTGATGACACCCAGGATGGATTTTGTGGTGGGCTCCACACGAAGTTTTAGTCCGGAGTAGGAATGTAAATGGTAAAACCACTGAAACGGACAGCCTGAGGACATTCTGACTCTTGGGTGAATATATCTCAATCTGTGGAACCAGTTGGACCTTCTACAGGCTGGCTAGACCCCAGGATTAGACGTCAATCTCCAAACAGCACAATGCTTGCTCTCTATCAGGTTCTACCATTCCTCGCAAGGTTTCCATGGCACTGGAAGCCATGGAGCATGCCCCTGGCACTCCCGCTCACAAAACGGCTAATGAGCTGCCTGTGTGCCTCCTCGCCGAGCATGGTCCTCCTGACCTATACCACGGGAACACCAATAACACTACGTTACACTTTCTCAGGCAACGGCTTAGTTTACCAGGCTATGAGACCAAAGGCCATTCACAGCGTCTCAGAGGCGTGACTGCTTTCATCACAGCAGACCAAATACCCCATCTGCCTTCATACAGTCTTTATAAGTTCCATTGTTATGATTGGAATTCTGCAGAAGGAAGCAAGGTCAGAGGCTTTGGAGAGGTAGCTTAGCAGTGGTGCTAAGGAAGTGTCGCTAATGCTAGCTAGATAAAAAGGTAAAATAGAGACATTTTGAGAAGGGCGACCCTTTTCATGCTAAGAAACACACAAAGCATATAAATGGGCTTCCCAATAAATGGATCATACCCTTTTTCACAGCTAGACAGTAACGACATTGGTCCCGAGTGACAGATGCTGTCTTTGGCTTGGTTTTCCCTGACTGAAGCGTTGGAATCTCTCTCGCTCTGGCCAAAACACAAGCAGCCCTACAGCAGTCACTGAGTTCATAAGAGGGCTCTGAAATGTGAGCCAGCATCTGCGGAGCAGAGCAGCGGCCTGTCAGAGTGGGCGGCCTGGGCCTGGGCTATGTCTCCCGTGATGCAGATGCGCTGACATGCCCTGGGCCAACGGTGTGGCATCCTGCAAAAGCTACCCATGCTGGGTGCTCAGCCAGGCCAGTGGATGGGGGCTGTAGCACATACTACGATGCACTGGGGGACCAGATGCTACAGGATCCAGTTCCTGCTCTTCGCTGTAAGGTCGGAGAGGGTTTTTTTGTTTTTTATTCAGAACATCATTATCGATGGCATCGTCAGTGGTGGAACAAAGGGAGCAAAGGGAGGGCAGACAGGAGAAGAAAATGCATTGAAAGATAGAGAGAGATGAACAGACGGATGGAGGAGGTGGCGCTGACGGTGTTGGGGGGGGGGGGGGGCTTGGGCAATGAGCTGCCTGGAGCAAAGAATGTGCTGGCAGACATCGAGAGCAATTTCCTGGCCGTAAAGCAGAGTATAATTGGAGACAGGAAGAGAGGGGGTGCCCACCTACCTGCCTGGGTAAAGGGAACCCCCCCCTCCCCCACCAAGAGCACGAACAAGCAGACGGGAGGACACAAGGCCTAATTACAGCCTGTCACCGCACACTGTCAACAGAGCGACCAAGGGCCTGCGGCGGGTGACTGTCTGGCCCATTGTTTGAATCTGCTGATTCCTACCTGAAGACCCTCAGCCACTCTCCTTACTAACCGGCACCTATAGGGCAGGGAGGTAGACGGCTATGCTAATAACCTATATCACCAGGCAGGGTTACCACTGGCGAAAGCGACATAACAGAACAGGGGCCAGAGAGACGGGAGTAGAGGCGGACTTAACAAAAACAGGAAACGGGCATTTCTAAAGGTCATGCAAGGTCTACGGTGTCTGAGCAGATTTACTAGGAAAGGGGTAGGAGAGGAAACACAATCACATGTAAAGATCGGGAACCAGAAACAGTGGAATATGCAAGCGGGCCTGTTACATGACTTCGCTTGTCCTGGGGTGTCCCCCCAACTAGTTATAACTTACTCAACTACTATTATTTGAGCAAAGTTGTCATTAGGCCAGGCCAAAACGTCTCTAGCAGAAATAATCTGCCTCTCGCCATCTTGTTTGCTCATCCATCACCTGATTTCTTACCCCACACCGCGATCCCGGAAGCCCTTTGGAAGAAGAGCACGGCTGGTACAAGCCGATACCAGCCTTCCAACACCTAATTCCACTGCTAAAGCTATGAAAAATAAAACAAAACAAAAAAAAAAAAACGAAAAACCGCACACTCTGCAAAAAAGATAAATCCCCTGGAGACAAATATGTTAGCATGTTATCTACCTTGTCTCGTGTTGGCCGGAGTCGAACTCCATCAAGAGGAAAAATGGAAAGAAGAGGGGCCTGCAAAGCTGTGTATGTGTAGGCAGGCAACTGGCATATAATAAAGGTCAGAGAATGCCCCCCCTTTAGACAGAGAGTGATGAAAAAGTGGCACCAGCCCCAATACCAGAGAGCGCAAATATACAAACACGTAATCACCCCCCCGCCATCTTCTCCTAACCTTTCTTTTGTTGAAAGTTGCTTTAAGATTTTAAAAAATATTCAAAAATAGAAAGGCCTAAATCAATCATCCTGTCAGAAGTTAAACCCCTTCTATCTCCCAGATGATTCCATAAGCAGTAAAACATTTATCCTCACAGATGTAGCCTGTGTCCGAAGACCGCGGCCTTGGGATCGATCGATCAATCATCCTATAAGTGAAAAAAAATTAAACAAAAAACCTCTGATTCTAACCACGACCCTTATAGAAAAATCTGTAAATGGAGTGTTAGCGGTTAGCACTAGCAGCTAGCATTGCAGCATCTTACATTTTCCGCAAACTTTAATAGTTTAATAGGTGATTTATGGCAGTGTTTCCCAACCTGGTCCTCAGGGACCCCCAGACATTCCATGTTTTTGCTCCTTTCTAGCTCCCTACCAGACAGTCTACAAATTTTCTCCCTACCGGGAACTGGGAGGGAGCAAAAACATGGACTGTCTGGGAGCCCCTGAGGACCGGGTTGGGAAACACTAATTTAAGGGATGAGAATCTGTGTGTCCGTGGCTGCAGGCTCAAGTCATCAGCGTGGGGGCACTGCAGAGCTCTGGAGGAAGTAACCCAAACATCTTCACATAATTTGTTCACACGACACACAACTCCCATCCCCCACCCCAGCGCCCCCCAGAGGAATACACAGGTATTTTTTACACGGGGATATTGCTGTATAGGCCGGCCAGCCACTGACCTTCTTCGTCTTCACTGTGGACTGGCAGCAATCCCCTCCGTCATAGTTGCAGAAGGCGCGGTTGTTAATGGCATCACAATAGTTGTCTCCCATGAAGGGCTGCAGGAGGACAGAAGATCATTTTAACCAACACACATGCACATGCTATTTCAATTAGCAACGAACGCTAGTTTAATTAACATGGATTCATTTATTGAGGTTATAAATTACTCAACTACTATTATTTGAGCAAAGTTGTCATTAGGCCAGGCCAAAACGTCTCTAGCAGAAATAATCTGCTAATAAAAATACAAATCAAGACATCAATATACTACCCCCCAATACTACTAGTATTACATTTTGTGTGACATGATGCCATACTGATAACAGTATTTTTCATTTAAAAAGCACAATATTCTTAATTTAAATCTGTCATTCTAAGAAAGTTAACCTTCTTGTTAGAAAGGCAGAGTATTTCAGTTAACATATCGGTATCGGCTGATGTTAGTTAAAAACCAATTCATCGGACTGATGTAGCAATCTCGATTGATACCGCCGGCCGATATTTTTACTTTAGCTAATATTCTAACTTAGCAGCACCAGAGCTAAACATTTAACTACTAAAATAATCGACCAACCATTCTCCATATTTGAGGATGAGGAATTTTGTCAGCTCATTAATCACATAGAACCTCGCTACAGACTCCCAAGCCAAAGTTATTTCACTGATGTCTCACTGCCTGCATGCAGTTGCTACATATATTCAAGGGATCTTAAGAAGCAATGTTACCAACATCAATTTCACTACAGATTTGTGGAGCTCAGAGGTTAGCCAGTTATTGGTATCAGTAATATTAGACAACAATATATTGATTATCGATATCAACCAAAATTTCCATATCAGTACATCACTACTTCCTGTGTCCTATCATATTTAGTGAGTCTTTCCCTTTTCCACTCTTTCTATTAGTTGCCGGGTATTTTTGGAATAATCACTGAGGTACTGTACTGTACTGAGGTCCTCTGTCATTGAGAAATGCTCTCCTACAGTCCGTTCGCTAATAAACAGTGAGCGCTGTCCTTCGCCACAGAGTTCTCCTAATAATCCTCATATGTAGAGACATAATTCTCACCTTACTTCCTCTCCTCTTACCTCCTGACCTCTACAGTCCTAAGACATTTGTGCATTCGCCTCTGCGAGCCTACGGTGCTTCCATGTTCCACTGTGGGCTCAACTTTGTATGATTAACCTCTCGCATGTGTGTGCATTGCTACATACCGATAAATTCTTCCAGAACCCCATGCACATGGAAACAGAGTGTTAAAGTGAATTTTCACAGGCCTGTATATTTCCTGGAAAAATAGAGCTGTTCAAGTTCAGGGGACTGGGGAAGCCCTCAGTTTAATAGGGAAACTGAAGAATTGATGCATTTAAATATGGCTCCTAAGGTTTCTTCTGTAGGTTACCATACCAACAACTATGGATACAGGTTGTCACGTACATCTGCATGATTGCTGCATTGACCCTGTTAAACCACAGTATTGGTATATTCAGCACAGTGCTTTCGATTGTAGATTGTAATAGTTTTGTTGCCCTGAAGATGAGGCCTCCTCATGTTTTAGAACTATAGATGAGGTCAAAGGATATGGGTCAGAAGGCAATACCACATCTCCTACAGCCTTTACACAGTGTCAGCTAATCAGAAGGCCTGAGCAGGGCCAGTCCATCTTCTGTGTGGTACTTGCTGATTTATCAGAACTAGAGGGAGTATCTAGAGTTCTTCGCAATCTGGACTAGGCTGCTCTTTCTGAAGTACAGATGATAATGATTAGCATAATAACCCTGTTTTACACCAAGCTGGAATTCCGGGGCTTTATAGCAGTTCAGTCAATTGGTGGTCACACGGGACCTCTGCAACCACCCATATATATTCTAGCAACATCTCCAGGTCTGGGTCACAGGCCAGTCCATTCAAAGCAAATCCATTATACCAAACAAACTGGCCATGTACCTGGTTAGATACTAACTGCATGTCACTGGCTCTGTGCCTGTACCCAGCATCATGAGGATAAAGTTGAATCTTATCTAATCTAATTCATGTTTAAAATGTCACCTGGTTTTGCCCCATGACTGGATGATGACCCTCTTAATAATCTCGTTTACCAGCTTGTGGTAAACACACAGCTGTGATGGCACGTCGTTATAGAGTCAGGTATGTTTCCCTCCTTCTCTTCAAAGGACGAGAGGTCAACAACGACACCCACCAAGCGAACCTCTGAATGGAGCCTGGGGCCCAAAACCAGAATATAATTCCTACTGGTAGCTCAGCATAGGAGTGTTTACCTCTTGCCAGCTAATTACAGAGCTAATATTGTTTTTTGCCCACCCGCTCGCCTCTTGCCCTCTTCCTGCCCCTTGGAAGGCACCTCCGTCTTGCAGGAAAAACCTTACCTCGCAGCCTTTGATGCAGTGTAGATATTCCGGGTGAGGGTACCATTGCAGGCCCATGGTACAAACAATGCTCTGTGTGGATGGGCAAAAACAAACACGGCCTCAGTGCAAACATATACCGGCACACAAAACATCCAATATAGCATTGTTGCCATTGGCAGAGGGGATGCGAGACGAGGTGCCCATTCCGGATGCGTCCAGCAAGCCCACGGCCAAGAGGCAACTTCTCCAGTTGCTACTCCATGTGTTTTTCTAGCAGAGCTCAGAAACCAGACAGGAGGTAACATGGGGGTGGGGGGTGCTGGCCAAGGACTGAGCCCCCTGAGAAGTCTGTGATGAAAGGTGCATTTGCAGAGAAATAAAACTTTATCCTGCCCTAGTTGTGCGGCCACTAATAGATTCTCTGGCAGATTTGCAAAGTAGCCAGATAAGGATTTGCACTGGCTCCATAAAACTGATGACAGAGGCTTCATAAATGCATTTTTAATCAATTGAGAGTTGATGACACCTCTCTTATAGACTCGAGATGGGTGCACCCTATGATTTTGGCCATCATCTGATTCCTTCACACTGATACAGTTTCAGCATTCTTTCAACGTTCTTTCATCGTAGTCATCCAGGTATAATTTTGCCATTATTTGCTCATTGTTTCATGTTTTTAAGCTCGAACTAAGCCACTTCTATGCACCTGACCATCATACTTTTCAATAAAAAATGCAAAAAGAGCTCGATCGAGTCGGGATGAGACCTGCATGCTGTGACTTCCGACAAATTGCAGAAGTTCTTTAAGGAAAGTCAATCTGAACTGGGAACTTCCTCAAAATACGTAGGCATCTTTCCCTACTGCTAAGCCTGAGCTAAGTCTGATCTGTGCATCTACGTGAACCTGATCATGGATTCTGTGTGATGTGCAGGAGAAGTGACCGATTTAGTCCTTCTCAGGTACAAGGGTCTTAACCTCCTGGCCCCAGCAAGGAATGACGAGGGGTGTTTGAGAGGTATAATGACTAGCTAATGGGTGGGGTGAGTTAGCGTGAGCGAAGGTGGAAATGGAAAGCACAAACACAAGCATTTCTGACATTTCCAGGTAAGCTGAAACCTTCAGTGTCGGCTGGGTAACGCAGGTGAGTCCCAGAGTGCAATGTGCAAGCCTGCACGCGCACACACGTGCATGCACACCCACATGGACATAAAATTGGTATCTAGTGTCTGCTTGTTTACATGAGAACTAATTTAAACAACCCGTTCAAACTGATTTGTTTTTCCTGCCCATGTAAGAGGTTGCTAAAACATTAGCTGACAGAACAAGGCTTCTTCACACCATTAACATAGGTGCTGCTTTCCTTTGCGAGACCTTCACATTTTCCAGCTGCATGGCATAATACGTGCCTAGATCTCAGAAAGCCGCTGTCAAAACTCCCCAGACGAATATACATGTTTTTGTGCACATTTGTAGGTGTTTTTTTAACCTGCATTTGGGTCAAATTGCGGTTTTGTTCCAGGTGGCATGGTAGCTAGTGCAATAGTCTCACATCACTCAACTCCTGCCCTAGCTGTGTGTGTGTGTGTGTGTGGTCATGTTAATTATCATATTATGGGGACCAAATTTCTCCACAGTGTGATAAAAACCTGTTATTTTGACCTTGGAGAGAATGGAGAGTCCCCACGAAGAAATGTGGAGTTTAAAATGTCTGTGTGTATGCTCCGTAATGTTCTGACAATCCATCTACAGTAAATAAACAGGCAGCTCTCAACTTACGTGAAACCAACTTAAGTAAATCCAGAAATGCACAAAAAAAACATCCATGGTACATAGAGTGTACAGAAACACTAATAAAAATAAGGCAAGACATCCCTGCAAGTAAATTTACACTTTGTATTTTCATTGATGTGTTCTTTAGTACGTATTACTAGTATGCTTTTTGCTTATATGTTTTTCACTGTAGGGTATCTTGAATGGTATGGGAAGGATAATCGGACTTATGTAAAATTTGACTTGCGTAAGGGTTTGTGGAACGGATTGCTTACACCAGCTGAGACCTGCCTGAATAGGAACACATCTTGCCACTTTAAAAAGTAGGTTTTTGTCACTGGGACGAAACGGGATTAAAGATATTAATGAGGAAAGGGGTGCACCGGGGGGCCCCATCAGCCAGACACCCACAGCCCTGTGCTTCTTACTTTGGTTTTGTGATGTGGAGGAAAGAAGTAAACACACCCCCTAACCCTTCCCCCACCCCCAGCCCCACCAAAGCAAAGGGCTGCTTGACCTCTACAATATTTTTGCAGCTCGGGTGTCCCTGGTATACGAGTCAGTGCTCGTTATGTCAGCTACGAGCTAAGGTATTTTGCATTACAGTCCCATCAGCAAATCAATGCAAAAAAAAAAAAACAGAACTACCAAAAAGGACAGGGCAAGATCAGGCGAGAAAATTAAGCTTGTGGGAGTTCTACTTAAACAAAAATGTTCTGAGGGCAGAAGGAAAAATGATTGGTTCAGAGAGAGAAGACATCTGATTGGTCGGTCCCACCTCCTCTACAATTTGATTGGTTATCTCTCTATACCAATCATTATTCCTTCTGCCCTCAGAACATTTTTGGGTAAGTAAAACTGCCATGAGCGAAAATTAAAGCATGTCTTAGGGGAACCTCGGCATTGGAGCGGGGAACAGAGACACGGGGAATCGTCCTGATCGTTCCCAGGTGTCCAAATATAAGAGAAACCTAAAGACACTCATCAGTCAAGACAGCGGAGTACGGCTGCCATTATTACCTGTCAACAGTCAGGTGACACCACATAAATGTTGCCGAGGGTAACCGCTTGCAAGCAGCTTTTTACAGAATTCTTCATTCATACTATAATATTTACCTTTATTGCAAGCGTAGCATCAGCCTTTATTTTATTCGCTCTGTAGCTGCTGTCATAGCAACATTTGTGGTGATGATTAGTTGTGTTTATTAATAGCGGTAGTGACCACAGAGGCATTGTTGGTGGCACTGATAGTGGTGCTGATAGGGGTGAAATTAGCGAAGGGGCTGGTCAGATCGATTAGCTGTGACATAGCGTAGATGTCAGCTGTGGTAGCATCAGCATGGCTAGCCGTAGCATTAGCAATGGTGACGGTGGCCAATGGCAGGGGTGCCACTATAGATTTTGGGCCCCATGAAAGCATATCATATTAGGCCCCCAATCCAGACCAATCCATTTATATTCAAAAATTGTAAGGGCCTCTGCCATTCCATTTTACAGCACCCCCCGAGAATTGGTTAGTGGCGCCGATAACATTGCAGTATGTGGGAACAGTCTATGCTTGATGCATTAACTATGGTACCTAATGGAACATACGATGGCTTAAATAGAGGACCTATTTTTTTATTGGGGGGGTTGAGGGTATGGGTGATTGTCCTTGTGTTGAAGTCAAGTGAAACAGGTGCTTCTGAATTCACATGCATCAATTAACATGGGCCAAATACAAGCTGCAGAACGAACAGAAGAGGGATCGATTTCAAGCCAACCCTCTGGGACATTTTAACCTTATCGATTTAGTGTCCCATTTCCCCCACTCCCTACCCCCCCACCCCTTTTTTCCTTCTCTGTCTCTGGACTCCAGTTACCTTTGAAAATAAATCATAGATCGGATTGCTAATTTACGCAGTTATTTATTTATTTTTTGCCCGTGGACCGCTGACTGTGCGCGGTCTGGGAGCTTACCCTCTGGCTCCCTGCATACTGAGTGAAACAAGTGGCCTACCCCCTCACCTCACCCCCTAAAAAAAATTTAAAGGAAAAAAAAACAAAAAAGAGCCGGCTGAATAATCGGCGCGGCAATAAAAAAATGTCTTTG
This sequence comes from Mormyrus iriodes, assembly GCA_011763525.2. Lineage (NCBI taxonomy): Eukaryota > Metazoa > Chordata > Actinopteri > Osteoglossiformes > Mormyridae > Mormyrus > Mormyrus iriodes. The sequence continues at coordinate 5,470,009 of JAAGVU020000113.1, forward strand.
ACAGGCCTACCTAAATCATAAGGCATTAGTGATGCTTGCAATGCGGTTATTTCCAGAATTACAGTAATTACTGAGAAAGTGTTGTTTATTAACTTTTATGACTTGGACCTCGTGACATTGTGGTTCAGATGACTTCAAAGATTACATTAATCTTCCCCCATTTTTCCAATGCAGGATAATTACAAGCAGTGGGCTGAGCTCGTAATAAACGGTAATTGATTGTGACATGGGTAGTTACACATTGCAGCAAGTCTGGGGGGTGGGGGGTGGGAACTACCTTGCATCTGCCCCCTTGCTCTCTCCCCTCTCCTGAGCCATGTTGAATGGATGCATGGATAGTACTTTTTGTGTGTACATTGTACAAACAGAATGCCCCCCAGCCCTGAGGATCTACACAGTACACAAGATGTGGATCTAGATTTTGTGAATAAAACATACTGCTGATGCTCCCAAACAGCCGCTGGCCACCAGGTGAATCCCAGATTAAACAAGAGCTACTAGCACATGGTCCAACAAAGCCTTCAGCTTCATTACCCCATTGCAATCTTTACAGTCACTGCTACATCCGACTGCCTCTTACCCAAGTGTCTGGAAAACCATGGTCCACTTTTATGCTCCATCCTTGGGAGTTTTTGGTTCCTCTCCTCCATTGTCATCTGGCCTTCCTTCTTTCTTTAATTTTCTCTGTCTTTCCTTTTTCTTATTTTATTCCTATTCTCTCAATATCATGTAAAGCACCTTGGGGTGACTCTGTCGTGAAAGGCACTATATAAAAATAAATTGTATTGTATCGTATTGTTGATCGGCCCCAGCCCCTGACACAAAACCACCTCCCTGCCCAGAAAATACCCAGCATCCACCTCTTCTGTCTGCAGTTAAGCTTACAAGACCTCTGACTTGCATTCTGCTACTCGAACGCTGACTACTGTGAACACGTAAATGTTTTGCGGGGTTTTTTAACTTTCTCGGGATGAGTCTCAGAGCCCATCATGGTGATAACCTCGTGGCAAACCCTGCCGCTTCATGTCAGCCACCTCTGTCCCATGTCCGTTATCCACGTTAGCTGAATGTATGTGCTAAACGAGCGCAATTAATGTACAGGGCAGCCAGCTTGCGCGGAGGCAATGGGGCACCAACCTTGACTTTGGGGGGGTTCATCCAGTGCTGCCGCATGATGAGGTCAGTCGTCACGTTGCCATGCAGGATGATGACGTTGCTGTTGCTGTCCTTGCACGTTAGCTCGCACTCCTCCCCTAAGGAAAAGAAAAAAACAGATTGACAAAACATAACAACAAAAGGATAACATTATATAACCATGCTCACAGGAGTGATAACATTCCGTAAATCCAGGAGCCTTAATCAGAAATTCATTTAAGTTACATTCTTATTTGTAACTCCACTGCCAAATGAATTTATTGGTAAACCTACTAATGTTATGATATTAACTTTATGACATTTATCTTGCAGAGATGGGTTGAGTCAGACCAGAAATCAATAGATGTTATCTTAATTAATTTGGACTGTGGGCACATACTGCATCATTTACGGGAATGATTTAGATTGTAACTGACCTTCCCGTTACTATATATTTAAAGCATGGATATTATTACTTGACAGTAAGAAAAAACGTAAAAAATAAATGGCCTTTGGAATAAATAGCGATTCTGAGATTATTTGAGCTGAGCATCACCGCACGCGTGCATGCGTGCGTGCATACTGAGAGGCGCACACACGGGACGTGTCCCACCAAGACCCCCTGCAAGTGGCAGGGGAGCACCGTTTTCGCATGTACAAAGGTGTACGTGTGTCTCAGTGCCAAGGGGTTTAGGGAGGGGGATCAGTGGGGTTGGGGGGCGGTTTGGGGAGAGGGCAGGGAGCGGGCGAGAAAACTTAGCAGCCTTTGATGTGCAGGAATGCCAAAGAGAAATTAAAAACGCTACAGCTGCCTGGTTCATGCCAAATCTGAACGTGAAGCAATGCCAGCGAATGCAAATGTTAGCCTTAGCAATTTCTATGACAGATTTGCAGTTGCTCCAGTCAACGTGCCATTCATAACCTCACGGCCAACTCTTACCAAAGAAAAACATTTTTCTATTCAAATATTACTGGAAAACAAAACATAAGTGGCCGATTATCGTATATATTTATGTAACTGTATAGTGGGAGCATACTGAGATGAATTAGAGCGTGTTCCAACTAACCTATTCCGTGGCCCTTCTTACAACTGACACGAACGTTGGGGTTGAGGTTCTGAGGGAGTGAACACTGTCCTTTAACTTGAGGACAGAGCTTGAAAGATCCCGTCCAATTTCCATCTTTCTTGCATCGGATGACATTGCTGTTTGGGCCCTAAAACCGAAACAATAAGGAAAAAAAAAGACAAAACCAACAGCAATGAATCCTTCACATAGCCATCCATCATGTGTGCCGGCAAAACGTCAGAATCATCGCCCATCGCCGACACGTTTAATGCGGTTTATGGAGGGATTGCAGCGTTAGGATCGCATTCGTTTATCATCGCAATGGAATCCCGAAACGTTTTAATTAACAAAGTGCTGGCGTGCGTTTAAAGCACGCAATCCCTTTGACGGAGAACTTGCTGTGACGGTTGCTCTCCGCTTCTGCGGTGCATCTCGTACGTTTGAGGTATTTGTTGTGTCAAAGACTTTGAACGGGCTCCAGGGAGGGCGAAACGCTGGCCGCGGTGGGGATTAAAAGTCGCACTGATGCAACAATCTGAAATTTATTGTTGCGACTTAAAAAGAAAGGGGGAGAAAAAAACATTATAATGATTCCAAAAGGACGAATCACTTCATTTCTTTTAATATGCCGAGCTCTTCCTTCATTCTGGCCCCACAGCAAAAGGAAAGCCATGCTTGTCGGGGTCAACTCACAGCAAAGCAGAATGGGGCGTAACTGCAACCCAAAACCCAGAGGGTCCGGCTCTTTAATGGACACCTTGGCCCTCGGCCTTAATGAAAGACTTCACAGGGCAGTGACTCAACATACCCTATGTACACCAGACATACCTTTCCACACCAAAAAAGGTTCTTACGCGATCACCAGGGAGACTTTACATAACCTTTGCGGTAAGGTGGCTTAGTCAAAGAGAAAGGATCCATCTTTCGGCAAGAAAAAAACATCTCAGTTTCAAAGTGAACAGATTTAGACAGATATTAGGTCAAACTAGCCGAGTTTGTAAGAAATGTACATAATCAATCAACATCTCACATCCGCAAGCCCGGGCCATTTCGATGAATATGGTTGCGTAAGCCAATGTAAACTCCCTCCTGGGGCAAACACCAAAGCCGGTAGCTAGCCTAGCTCACAACTCCCTGCCAGTCGGAACAGCAATCGGGCTCCTCCGGTAAACATTTCAGGTTTCTGTGGGACTGTGGGGCATATACAGGGTCAAGGCCCCATGGCCACTGGATCCAGCTGAAAGCTGATTGGCCCAACGAGTATCTCCCTCCCTTGTCAGTCACAGATTCAAAATGTATCATTGGCTAATGATAAGGTTGGCCAATCTTATGCTCCCCACTTTAAAAAAATCCTAGAATCATTGGTAGGGCTACAGGACAATCAGTTATCAGGCAGTTATCACGTTAATGTGATTAATGAGCAACACACATTACGTTATTAACATCAAATTACTGTGACTAACGCAGCCCCACACACAACCAGAAGGGGGCGCTATCGTCCCGAAAAGACATTTCCAGTAAAACCACCATCAATGGCATCTCCATCTAGCAGATCCATAAAAAGAATGAACGAAAACCGCAAGACGGAGGGGTGCGGATGGGGAAATGACTCAGCGTGAAAGTGTCGAGGACTAGTAAAAAAAAAACTAAGGAGGAAAGGTGAGAGTGCATAGCTGCAGAACGGTGGAGCGGTGGATGAGAAGATACGAGGCACAGACCTGCTTGCATGAGCCGTGCAGTCTCACCGTGTGGTTATCCCTGCTGCCGCTGCCATCGCAGTCGATCCAGCAGTTGCTGTCAAAGTGGAAGCTGTTGGTGCACTGGTAGGCCCCGTAGAAGATGGCCGGGGGCGGCTCACAGGTGACCGGCTCGCAGGAGCCCTCCAGCCAGCTGCCGTCCTCTGTACACTGCCTCTTGAAAGCCCGCCTGCGGGGAGAACCGGGTGGGGTCATTAATGAAGACGTGGAGAGGCTGAAGACCCCGCTTAACCTCGCCAACCTCCAGCCTGTGATGCATGCCTGTATATCAAGGAGAAGCATAGGTTCTCCTCAGCCTGATGGACTTCGTATATTTTTTGATGATGCAGCACATTTGTAACATCTTTTAAGTGCTGTTTGTGGAATGTACTGGAAGTACATCAGAGGTGAAACCAACTTTTGACCCTGTTCTGCCTGGGAAGGACTCCAGGTTCCCCGGCGACCTCATCCGGGATAAGTGGTTAGAAGATGGATGGATGGATGGATGGATGGATGCATGACATTCCAGAGGTAGTCAAACAGGAAGATCACTGAAAACACCACATCCACAAGGGGCAGTGTGTGGCTCAGCGGATTTGGGTGCTGTGCCTGTGATGGGAAGGTTATTGATTCATATCCCAAAATTGGCAGAGTGATGTCACTGTTGAGTCCATCAGCTAGGCCCCTAACCCCACCAGGGATTGTCTGCCGATGCTTTCACGCACAAAAATGCATGCTGCTTTGGATGAAGGCATCTGCTAAATAGATTTAGGTATGCACATGTAAATATGGGAGGGTGCTGTTTTTTTAAAAAAAATACTGACAATACCAGTCTGAGCCCAGCTTAATGACTTAAAATGTGGTCAGACCAGCCCTTGGCTTGTCCAGGGACTGCAAGCGAGGGTTGGGTCTACTCACAAGGTGTCCCGAAAAATGTTGTGTGTAGAGATGCCGGGTAATAACGGTGAGGCGTCTCCATCATTACTTAATTAAGAATTCAAAGTGCTTATTTTTAAGGCTACTGACGTGTTTTTGGTTTTCTTAATATGATTTGGATGTCGATCCTGGGGGCCACAGGCGGTAAAATATATGGGCTGTTTACACATGAACCGTGTGGCTTCTCAGCAGCTCGAGGAAATGGAGTGGCTAACGTCTCCAGTTTTGTGTGCGACCGCAAGGCTGTTGTCTCGCCTGAGGCTCTAACCGCCATGCGTGGCGTCAGGTACCGTGGCGGTTAAGGACTGAAATGTGCGATCAGAGATCGTGCTTACAAAGGATCCTGGCCCCGGCTAGACTGTGTGCTCAAAAGCTGTCCAGCGTTAACCATCGCTAACCCATCACTAACTGACGCTAATCGTTGCTAACAGTACTGAGAGGGAATTTAAAATGAGCTAAATGAGTACCGAATTAACTACATGAATCCATTACATGTCTTGCATGACAGGTAGTGTCTGCTTCAAACAGAAGCATCTGCCAAACCACTAACCCTGTAAAGTAAATAAAGTCATTTCATGGTACAAACTAGCACCTAGAGCTCCTCCAGGGGTCTATGTCATACCAAATGTTTTATCCCCATAGCGACTACAAAGTGCTTCAGGTAGTCAAAAATTCATAATAACTGAGTTTCTTTTCCCCTTTTGCTTCTTTAAAAGCAATTTCCTGTACTTAGAAACTGACCCAGCGTTAGCAGCGATCCACATTTTTGCTCCCTCCCAGCTCCCTGCCAGAGAGTCCACATTTTTGCTCCCTGTCGGGAGCTGGGGGGAAGCGGAAACGTGGCCTGTCTGTAGGTCCCCAAGGACTGGATTTGCAAACACTGCGCTAAGCGGTTGGAGCATTAGCACAGACACTAAAGCGACTAAGCAGTGCCCTGCGTACCTCTTGGGTCGCCCAGCCACATGGTACCCCGGCTCACACTTGTACTTGCAGAGGGATCCGACCTTGAGTCCGCTGGTGGCGCAGCGCTTGGTCTGCAGTGTGGCGTGAGGCACAGGCGGGGGTGCCGGGCAGCGCAGCTGGCATAGAGCCTCCGGGAAGGACCAGAGCCCATCCTCCAGGCACATCAGGGTGTTGTTGGTGCCTGTGAGGGGAAGAGGGGGAAGGGGCATAGGTGGAGAGAGAGAAGAGAAGAAGGACGGAGGAAAGATGGAAAGGAAAAGAATCAGTGTAAAGGAGAAAGTAAAGGTTAGAAGGAAAATTATTATTAATTCTGTGTTATTTCATATTACCGATTTGTACTAACGAGGCAGTTTTAATCAGTTGGTCAGCATAAATCACAAACAGCTTATAAGAAAATAACAGTTATTTTCTTCAAGGACGGCATTTAACCTGCAGTGTTTGCTATCTTTTCGGACCTACATCCAGGACCTCACCCCTATAGCTTCAGCAACCCATGTTGCCTAGCTAAAAGCATCTGACACACAAACCATGTAGCAGGGGAATATACAGGGGCGTGGCCACAGAGGCACTGGCCCCAACCAGGAGCTGATTGGCCCCTGGAGTGCCCCCTCCCCTGTCACTCACTGATTCAAAACATATCATTGGCTAATGATAAGGTTGGCCCCTCTGCATGAAATAAGGCCCCTTTTATGGTACCTCAACAATTCTAGAATTGATGGTGGGGCTATAAGGCAATCAGTTATCATATTACGATGATTTATGAGCAGAGCACGTTATATTACTAATGTCACGCTACTGTAACTAACGGGGCCCCATGCATAACAGAAAGGGGGGTGGGGCAAATTCCCAAGAAGCACCACTGTCACCATCCAGCAGACCCAAAAAAAAAGGAACGAAAACGACAAAATGGAGTGGGGCAAGTAAACGCCAGAGCATGGAAAAATCGAGGACTAGTAAACGAACTAGGATAGCCCCTCTTATGCCTTAAAACATTCTAGAATGTTCCAGAATTCTAGAATCCACCCCTGCCGGATAGGGCCGATTCTAGTTTGCGAGGGGTCCTCTTCATATGATGCAGAGATCCCCGTCCCACAGGAAGCCCAAACTGACCCCATACAGTTTTGATACAGCAACAGTGCGAGTCCCGATGGCAGTTCAATGGGTCCCTAAGTGATAGCAGGCTGGCCACGTCCTCGGAGGACTGCAGTGGGGGGAAACCTTCCCAGAGTTCCACTTACCCACAAGCTGTGCAGGCTCCTTGCACTGGAAGGTGCATTGCTTGCCGTAGGTGGTGCCCTCGGGAAAATGGAAGATAGCCGGGTGCACGTGGTACTTATCAGGCAGGCCACAGTCCACGGGTTCACAGGATGCCTGCTTGTTCCACTTGCCATCAGCGCACGTGATAGTCACCATGGTGTCCGACTGAGGGGTAGGTCACAAGGTGAAATTATAAGGTAAATATACAGTCTCACATTGACTTATGCCCCCCATGACCTAATCAAGTCACGTCCAATCGCAATTACATTCGAGCTCCGTAGTAAATATCATTCACTAATCGAGAGATGCCTGAAAGGGGACGCAGTAGGACATTAGCGGGTGCATCGCATAGTGTAACAGGTGCAGGAGAATGGGCAGCGCTGCAGGCCATATAATGACCCCACTATTTGCATCTAACCTGTAATACAGTATGCATACAGTAATAGTATACAGTATATGTGATGGACAGCTACAATAAGCAGATATAATACGGATACAGTACCTGTACTGTGCTATTCCGTTACATAAAAGGAACCTTGCTCTACTGTACTTAATGTCTTGCCTCTCCTATAACTATTGAGACACACCTAAATTGACTTGTCCAGTGGTCCCCTTCCCAAAAGCAGAAGCAAGTTGACGCAAGGCTGCAGTCTGTATATGACTGTTCATTGTCTTTCTGGTGTTTTACTTATACTATAGGCTGCACACTGCCGTTTATTCGGTTTCGTTACAATCGCTATATAGAAATTAAGGAGATATTCAAGGAGTCCATCTATGGACTCTTGCCTATATAATAAGAAAGCATCTATCCAATCATGTTCCAGCTGCTTATGCAGCACAGGGTCATGGTGCGCCTGGAGCCCATCCCAGGAAGCGCACAGCACCAGGCAGGGGAACAGCCAGGACGGGATGCCAGTCTGGCACAGCATGCGTGCCCCGGCACACTCACACTCTGCGTACAATTTAGAGATGCCAAGTGTCCCACTAGAGGCGCAGTAGGGGCCTGGACACCCTGGCACATTGAGTGGGCCCAGCAATGTTAATGTAAAATGATATAATTATATAAATGGGGGGGGGGGGCGATTTGTCAGGGGGTCCAGAATTTTTAGTTACACCCCTGCCCTCAACCGCATGTCTTTGGACTTATGTGGAGGTCACCCATGTGAGACAGGGAGATCACTGGCATTCAAGCCCCCAACCGCAGAAGTAAGAGGCAACAGTGCTATGCACTGCTCCATCCATGAGAAAACAGCTTAAATAACATGATAATATATACAGTATCATACTTTACATAAACCATGTCATCAGAATACAACCACAAAAAGCAGCTTCTTTGAAGCTGATATCACTGTCGCTAGTAGCGGCGTGGTGAAGTCCGCTTATTTTCACTGCATTTAACTTTTTTATATATGTTTTTAAATTTTAGCTATTAAAAATCTTAAAACACTCAAAGTAAGAGTCCTATTCATTTAGGTATTGTGCGCGCAAAGAAGGTTAATAACAACAACAACAACAACAACAATAATAATAATAATAACCATAATAATAATAAATCATAGAAGAACAAGATGATAAGGTTAAAAAAACTAGTAGCTCAGGTATCTGATAGCACCATATCCTCAGATCCCAGTGATGACCAACCACAATCGTCTCTTATGGTGGACAAGACCCAGCCTTATGGAATACGATGCTCACTTAATGTATTTTATCCTCTTAGGAAAAGAAGCGAACAAACAGCAGGGAACGAACTACAAAATGCAGGCCAGACGCGGCTGCAAACTGCTTATTTTCTGCTTTCCTGTCTTTTTTCTCATTTCAGGAAACTGCTTATTGAAAACAGCACTCCCTTTTTTCACGTTGCCGGGATGTGAATTGCAGTCATGGCTGAAAATGCCAGCTGAAACGTTGCAGGAGATGAATGTCTTCGATTAAACAGGCATTTATTTTCTTTAGTCCCCTGTTCTGTGCCAAAACGAATTGTTGCAAGATGAAAAACACAGAAAACGCTAAGAAGGAAGACATCGCTGTAATTCCACCTCACTGTTTCATCAGCTCTAATTCACCAACCATCACTGTGTAGGATGAAATGATTTTATTATTATTATTATTATTATTATTATTATTATTGTTGTTGTTCTTCTTCTTCTTCTTAGCAGATGCTTCACTTGACACACATTGTACTGTATATGGCTACTTTCTGGAAAGAAAACACCAGAGATTTTAAGCAACAAATAAACTTAAAGCCCACTAGTCAGGTAAAAGAAAAAAGCACAATTAACAGCCATACTAAAAGTCCAATTGGAGCTGCTGTTGATTCGCAATTGAAATGATGTACCTGCGTTCAAAAAAAAAAAAAATCAGAAAGACGACTGTTCCATCTTAGAATGTGTGTTTGTTTTGGTATATTTGGGGTGGATTTCAGGCTGCGCTGATACAACAGCAGTTCCACATACAAGATAAAGTGCACTGAAACCTACCAGTGCAGTTACATGCAGAGATATTGTCGAACCGTGTAATCATAAGGGGCAAAAGCTGAAGCCGAAATGAACTGTCTTTCCATTTTGGCAGGCAGAAGTATAATTCTCACATTTCAGTGATTCCATATGTCAATGGTTGTCACACGATGTGTCGTTGTGCCATGCAGGGAACTGTATCCTATTCAGGAAAACATGCCAGTGACAATGATGAGCATTGTCGGGGGGGTACCTCAGTTCAACTGGTGTTACCCACAGCTCCTGGGAGTTTTACTTACACAAAAATGTTCTGAGGGTAGAACGAAAAATGATTGGTTCAGAGAGATAACCAATCACATTGCAGAGGAGGTGGGTCCAAATAACTAGAGGAGGCAATACCAACCAATTAGAAGTCATGGCCACGTCTCCTCTAGTTGCTTGGATCCACCACTTCTACAATCTGATTGTAGATCATCCTACCCATGCAAAGGAGCCCCACCCGCATACTCGGCCTGACAGGGGGATTGCTCAATAGTCTATTAATCCCATTCACAACTATCATGGGCTCATCAGCCCACCCCTAAAGTGCGAGGCATGGAAAACAATTGGATCGCTCTTCTGGCTGAGGCATGGTCCCACCCAAATCGATGCGCTTTGATCTCTGGTCCCCAGCTGTCACTAGCTGATGGACTCCATTACAGCTGTTTTTAGCTTCGCCACATGGATTCTAGAGTTTTATTGTGCTGTCCAGAAGAGAGATCTCCTTGTCTCACTGAGTGGGCGAGGTATTTCGCAAACTAATCAAACTCTCTTCTGCATTTTTTAAGCGCAATGCTAACGGCTCTACTGGGACGACCAAATCGTTGGGATTCCGATCGTGGCCCCAGCAGAAAAACCCGGAATTACAATATGCCGCAATGTCTTTCTAGCTGAGGGGGCTGAGCATGTGTCTGAAGGATGGCCAAAATAAAGACAGACAGAGAATTTAAAATGGGGAGTAGGGGGTTGGATGGTTATGAATTTCAACCTGAAAGCCAAATGTTTCCCATCGAAAAGCTGTCAGAGAATTTCACTTGATGCTAAACAATCTGTCCTCCAATCTATTACCATGCGGAAACTTGGACACTCTGGGTTTATCTCCTACTCCTATTAGATCTAGACAGCGGTAGGTTACTCTGGGTTAGTGAACTGCAGAGACCGCTTCAAGACTGATGTGTCCCCTGACCGCTCCAGGCTAGCTCTTCCTCCGCCGAATTCCCCGGCCATTTTCTATCTCTTATAATTCACCTCCCCCTACATTTTCTTCAGACACTCAAATGACACCCGCCCAAACTAAACCATCCTCACAAAATACGATCCCTGCAAATGGGGGGTTGGGGGCGTGACACATTATCACCAACGCAGAATTTCTGCATAGAGATGGGTTATTCTTCATAATATATCGATTTTTCACACAGAACTCTATCGGGGATCGCATGACACCCAGGGACTGCACGCTGAAAGGTGTCTCTGTCATTGCTAGGGGCCATGGTGCCGAACAGCGCCCCCTTAAGGACAAATTCGGCAGACCTGACCCACCAACACCATCTCCCGGGATATGGAGGAATGGCGACCAGCCTTTCCCATGCACACTGGCCCACCATGCCTCCCGAGCACTCATGCCAAAAACTAATGTTGGCAGGGCGAGCTGGTCCAGCCGTCTCCGAAGATACAATCGTCCTGCCTGCTCCACTGCAGTGGAGACGAGAAGGTAACCTTATAATGAAACGAGATAGCATTGTGCTTCGTGCTGCAACTTGGACCAAAAAAAAAAAATCAGGGGATCAGGGAATCTGAATTACCAGAAGCGAATCCATGCCGCACATCCGTAAAGATAAAAGAAAAACAGATCCCTGCACAACAGTAACTCTCTCTATCACTCACTTTTTCCTGCTAGAGAGGGAAAAAAAAAACACTTTTACAGATGTTTACAGATAACAGAGACTGTTACTCCAAATCGGTGGCTGGTGATTTTATTAAATTGATGCTCAGAGTGTGTGAAAGAACAGAATAAACATGACAACAACTTCCTCCCACATCATTCCAAGACTATTTTCTGCTTGTTTTTTTTGGGAGTGAATTACTGCTCTCATCTACACCAGTAGTTCCAGCAGGTTCTAGCAGCCTATGATGAAAGCGTTTACCAGCACGTTACGCTCGTGTGCTAATTCCTTTACTACCGCGCGGGTCAATCGGCATGCCCTTTGGATGTAATAAACGCTTAATGCGGCTTTCCGTATGAGAACGGGTTGCTGCCCTGGCCCATTTGGGGAGGGGTGGGTCAGGTGTAATGGACAACACAAGCATCCATCTGTCAGTGCGTCGTATGGGTGTGGCTGACCCTGGTGAGGCGTACAGAAGTCTAGTCAGCCACGCCTTGCCACGGACGCCATACCTGGGTTTTGATGATGTCATCGTCCCGGTGGATCTGGAGCACGTAGCCGCGGTCACAGGAGATGGTGCAGCGGGCGCCATTGAAGTACCTGAGGCCGGCACACTGCACAGCGGCGTTACGCACCAGTGGCTCAGGACACTCTATGGCCTCGCAGGAGTAATGCACGCAGCTGCAGGGGAAGGGAGGGGGTCAGTGGCCGTCAGTCAATAATGGCCAGAGGACTGTCAAATCCAACGGAAAATGAGAATTAATTTCAATCGAATATTCAAATATCTGCAGTGAATCCAGCATCACATGCAGGGGGACAAATTTAAGAGCAGTTTCTTACAAACTGACACCATCTGTACACTCCTTACATTTTACACTTTGACATCAGCTTTAATTTCCATTCTGAAGAATCTTCTAGAAGCATGAAAATTGCAAAAACTGGATGCAGCTCCACTCTTTCAAGAAGATCCTGACAGATCGACCTTGGCCAGTATAACATCAGCACCTATCTGGGGGGCTGCCTCCTCCATAGCCAGAAACCCCAGGCTCAGGAGACACCATGTCTGGACCACAGTGGACATTCGGTTCTACAGACTGTTGACCAACTTGATCACAAATACTTAATTGCTATTGTATTAGCGGAACATAAAAACCTAAAGGTGCATTTTTAAATGGAAAAATTAACTGAATTCCAAATGGACTAGAGGCATTAATTGCTGCAATAAGAACCCGATCTAATCACTCTCGTTACCCTTAGATAAAGGATCCATGGTTTCGTCTCCTTCCTTGTTTGAGCTTCTTTATGCCGTAGGTGACTTTCCCAGGCAAATTTACCATGTTTCTCTCATGTATCCAGTAACTTTGAGTCTGGTTTCAGCATAACCATAAGTCCCTACCACTATTCTGCGTGATTCTCGTTCGTCTGTCGTCACTCCTCACCTCCAGAAGGGGAAACACGTGAACTGCTCCCCAATTAAATGTACACTTTTTGATGGGCCCTCTCTCTCCCAAGACATACGGAGTCGAAGAAAAATCTGAAATCGATTATTTACAGATGGCCATGCAGACGGATAAAAACACCACGGCGTGCATTGGACGGGAAGGAGATGGCAGGTACCTGCACCGGGCCACGCTTTAATCACTGCCGTTCTGTTTTCAGCTTTCGGCCAGGCTGACAGGTTCCCAGGAGAGCAAACTGCAGCCTGAGCGTGGAGGCTCATTCCCACGCCAACGGCGATGGCATCGTGCATACGCTGGATTTTTTAGCACATACGGAAAAAAGCCGGCCTCTCGCCGCTCCCAGGCCCCATGATTCGCACGGAGATGACAGACACCTGCATTGCAAACCTGCTACACCTGCGTTACCCACCCCCCACCCCCCCACCGCCAACGATTCCATGTATTTGTTTCAATTTGATTTGCTTTCGACGCAGCCGAGCAAAACACTTAACTGAAAATCATAGACAGCCTCGAAGGTAACTGTACCATGCCATCAGAACAGGATTAAGTTGCATGATGCGGTAAACTTAGTATTTCCCCACCATGTAAAGACCACAATTCATGCAAAACTGAATAGCATTAGACAGGAAATCATTTTCTTATTAGGCAAACATTTGATCTGAAAAACAAATATCTCTGTATTCATTATATGAAAGGGAACTGAGGTAATTTTTACTTAACTTCACCCAAATCTGAACAAGAATTCTATTATATATATATACATATACATATATACATACATACACACACACATATATATTTATATATACATATACATACATATATATGTGTATTTCTTTTTTGTTAAGATCGAAAAAAGTACAACGAGTACAACGCTTATCCTGGCCAGGGTCATGGTGGGTTTGGAGCCTATCCCAGGCAGCATGGTGCATGAGGTAGAGGTACACGCTGCCCATCAGAGGGCCAACACAAAATCACAGGGAGGATGTGCAAACTGCACACTCGCAGAGCGGAGGCGGGACATGTTGTGAAACAGCGGCATTCCTCTGGAATCGATTCTGGCCCTGGCTGCCTCGAGGGTGACCCGGTGGTCATCCGAGCGCTCGGCCAGATAGCCGAGCCCCACCGTGCTCCAAAACATGCTCACAATCCCAGGCACCTCAGTTATGATCTGCGTTTTAATCGCTTTTCTTACGATAAGCACTATTATGATTTCCTGGGCTCTCGGCATGGGGCTGTAACTCAGCTCAGATACAAGCGAGCTTGTTTTTCCCCATTTTGTCGAAATAGCTGAATCATTCCTGCCTCCACCTGACCCCTCTGTCCAAATGGAGACAGAAAATCCGTGGGATGGCCGACGCTTTCGCAAATTCTTGGACCATATCACATATCAGATCACCCAGGACGCCATAAATCATTGGATTTCTGCTCACAATCCACCGCAAATTTCCTCAAGACATCTGCCACCGTGCCGAAAGAAACTCCTGCGACAGATCTGGACTGTCCAGTGAGTGTATTTGCACGTTGGTGCATGTGTGGCCTGTGTTTTGGGAGGGTGGGGGGGAGGGGGAGAGTTGCTGCTAACCTCTGGAGCATGGGGTTGTTGATATCGTTGGTCTGGCA
>JAAGVU020000113.1:5484659-5504920 GCA_011763525.2 Mormyrus iriodes
GCTGGGGCCGGGCATGGGGGGGTGTGGGGGGAGAAATACGCAGTGTACACATGGGGGGGGCTAGGGGGGTGGGGGGGGGGGGGGGGTGACAGAGTGATATTTATTTATATGTGTTTATATATGTGTGTGAAAGATGGGGGCATTTCAGCTAGAGGCAGGGTGAGGAGACACATGGGTCCAGAGTCAGGTAAGCACAGGTCAGCCTGCCCAAATTGCACCTACTGGGTTGGGGGTTCAAATCGTGCCTCTGCTCTGTGTTTGTGGAGATTTTATATTCTTCCATTATCATACAGCTTTATTCTTGCAGTTTACAATGAGGCAGTGTGGCTAATTGGCACTCATAAATTGTCTGTTGTGTAGAATTGTATGTGTGCCTTGAGATGTATTGGCATCCTAATCCATGTGGCCCATATGATGGGGTTAGTGATTAAAAGATGGATGGATTTTTTCAAACAATCTCCTCTTTTGTGATTGGCAGGAGCGCCCAGTTGATAGTTATGAACTTGCCCTTATCAGCAAGACAGAGTACAGTCATCACATAAAACACATGTTCTTGTTTAGTTTGCCTTTGCAAAAAAAATCTGGCCCTTGGTCCCAAAATTGCCAAAGAAGTCAAAAATGTTAATGCACTTTGATTAATGGGGGCATCAGTAGGATGTAAAAAGGAACCCAAACAATTCAAGAAGATCAGTGTTTGCTGAGTACCCAAGGGTCATGAGTTTGTGGGCTTTGTGCCTTCCCCTCTATATGATCAAAGGATTTTTGGTGACTTCTAATGTCTGTTTCTGCCAGAGCCCCTGACTTTCCTGAGTGACCCCTGGATGGCTGTAAATTACACGTGCAGTATATATGCGATGTCAAATCACTTTTATCCACTTAAATCGTAAGAGCTTTGACATAGTGGAGGCAGCATTTGATTATGTGTAAAAACGTGTTGCACTGTCACAGTGCTTATCTCAGACATCCATAAAAGGAGTCAATTTCATCAATTCTAGGCATGAACTTTACTAAAGCCTTACCATTTTGTGAAGTCAATTATTTACCTTCTCAGACAGTTATGTGACTCGCAAGTGAAAAGTCCTCCTGCATTCGCCCTACCCTCCTCCTGCCTTGCAGAGCTCATTGCTCATTTTCAGTTGAACAGACTTTGACATGCCTAAGTAAATGTTTGTTGTGTCCCCACATCTTATTGTGGAGGCTTCACTGCAGACCTACAGGTCAAGCATCCTGTCTTTTGGCTCTGTGAAGATGCTTTGCTTTGATCCAGATCAATTTGCATCACTCACGGTCTACAAACCAGAGCAACACTTGTGAAAATAACAAAAAAAAACTATATGAGGGTGCTGGGATTTCAGTTAGAAAGGGAATTTCAGGAGAAACAAAGATTCTGTGAGAAGCAAGGGGGATAATTTTGATCTCAATGTTCTGGTGTAGAAATGAAGGATTTCTTTACCCCCCTCCCACTGCTGACACCCCCATATAATGACACAGCCTCTTTGATGAACTGGTGCCGAAAGACGCAGATCTGCTTCCTTGCCCTTCAGAGAGTTTGCCGGATTTGGACGACGTAAGAGGCATCCTTGGCTAGAAGACAAGAAAATGTGTTTGAATGGAGCTGAGAATTATTATTCATAAGTCTCTATCTGTTTTGTTCCAGAACTTGTTAGAAATGGGTTGAGAGAGGTCAGTGATTCAAACGCTCTGGGTATCTGTAGACCAGTTGAATTTACTTTTGTTTCAGTTGAAAATACACATTCTGTAATTCAGTCCAAACATTTGAAGTAGTTGTTAGCAGTGCATTCAGGAGAGGAAGATTTTGTCAGCTAATTTGTTGAATTCGTTTTTTTTTTTTGAGTACTCAAAAAAGAAAATTCCCAGTATGAAAACAGAGAACTCATACATCCACAAGGATAGGTACCATAACTTGTGCCAGGGTTAATGTATGGGCCAGCTAACAGAAAGCCAAATTTCATACACAGTGATACAACAGGTGAGCCTTGTAGTACCACAGGGATCAGTTCTGAGGCCACCACTCTGTATAAACAACACAGAATCCTGTATGTGTTTACAGTAATCCCTCGCTATATCTCGCTTCGACTTTCGCGGCTTCACTCTATTGCGGATTTTATATGCAAGCATATCTAAATATACATCGTGGATTTTTCGCTGGTTTGCGGATTTCTGCGGACGATGGGTCTTTATTTCTGGTATATGCTTCCTCAGTTGGTTTGCGCTGTTGATTTCATATTGGCAGATAGCTGAGAAGCTACACAATCAGAACGCGCAGTTAAGTATCCTGGGTGCTGATTGGTTCAGCGAAGGAGAGGAGCATTTTATACCATTTATTATGTTTTTATAACAGTTATAAAAAGTTATACCATTTTGTAACTGGAAACAATTGGCGGTGTTACTGACCAAAATCAGCTGAGAATGTAAACATTACCAGAATGCAAATGGCGCATTTCTGCAGTGTTCGTATTTTGGAAATATGATATTAATATTAAAGGAATAATCATAATATATCTAATATAACTGTAAGTAAGTAAAACGAGTGCATTACTGCATATTATAGTAAATATAAAATTATTTTTGTTAAAATATGTATTATCACAATGTGTTTACAACTGTATTACGTATTAAATAAAACTCCTCAATGATATACGATACGTATATTTGTGCGTAGTATATAAACAGTGTGTTTACATACATCATTTCAACTAATCTTATCTAATATCTAAGAGAATATAAAGGGTTTATAAGCCATTTTAAAATATACAAAAATAACATTTTCCATGCACTGGACATGTAGAAAAAGACTCAAATTCAATGAGAGTCTCTCCGGAAGCAAGAATCCACCATATGGGCATTATGAAGGGTCTCCATCGTGGCTCCCGGCCATGTAACAAAGCAGAGTGAAAGTTCAGATAAATCCGGAAGCGTGTAAAATTTCCAGTCCACGAATGTTGTGCTGAGCCTGAAGAATGCAGTAGCGAGACCTGAACTGCAGGGCTGTACACAGCTCAAGGTTCCTCACCTTGGAAAAAAGATTTTTGCTGTATTAGTTTGAGTTCAGTGGAGTGAAAATAAGAATGTTTTTTGAAGGTCTGATGTTCAAGGACAGGTATGAAGTACCAAACTGATTCAGTGCCGAGCGACGAGTGAGATAAGCTAAGATCTGGGTATAGGAATCCATACAGTTACAAGCAGGGTATGTGAAGAGGGCAACCTTAATATTATCACTGATTCAAGAACATTAAAGGAAACTATGGGGTACTGGCCAGTGAAAATTTCTTGTATCTGAGTGGGTTTAGTTGGGAATTTTCAGTGTCAGTTTAGATAACATCAACTTGATGGCACAACAGTAATAATAATAATAATAATTGGCTGTAATTATAATTTAAAATATAATTATTTGGAATTGCTGTAAACTCCCTTGCTAAGCAATACAGGTTTTTGGACTCCTGTTCGCAGCATCGCATCTTCGTGTTGCCACTCGAGCCCATTCATCGCATTGATATTCCACATTATCGTCATGGCAGTGCACTGGCCGCCTTATCTGAATTCCCATGGCCGCTTGACTGATTTATGGTACAGCGGCCATCTCAGAGTTGTTGTTTGGGAGAGCGATGTCCTCCTCCCACTCTCACTGGCACCACATCTCATGAGAGCCGTGGGTTCGGGTCGCGCTTGGAGCCACTGATGTTTTCATGCGATCTGGACCTGCCAAGCTCCATGAATAATTGGCAGCAATGCCTATCGGACAAGAGTGCTGATTGTACACAGAGTGTCACAAGGACCATAATCTATCTATCAGGCGGAAGAGCATAGGCTGTTCGGTATTCAGGATGGCACTTTCCAGACATGACTGCACTTGATAGTTTGCTATCTGTAAAGGGGCTTTATAAATGTGCCATTCCGCATTTGGTTCGAGGAGGGGGGCAATCATAGCTGGTCACATGATATGGACTGCAGGCTTGTGAAGGAAAGATTGTGTAAATATCACAACTGTTTGCCCCACCCATTGTATCAGAATGCCATGCCCATAACTTCAGACTGCAGAGCTCATGAGACAGGGAATGACAGGTTATCACTAGGCCTGAAACAGAAGGTTTCCCTCAGACTGGTCTCCAGGATACCCACCACTTGTGACAATTGGTCAGTCACAGGGTAACCAATCAAAGCACGTCAATCAGTCAGGGATGAGGCAATCACTTGGTGGTGGGGAGTTGAATGGCCTTGTTAAAAAGCATATCATATCGCTTCTAAATGATGAAATATACAAAGAATTACAATTGTTCAAATTATAGCAAAGCGTGGCTCAACCCAGGTAGCATGGGGGCCGTAATGATTAAAAAACTGGGTCGAATCCCAGGAAATGAGCTCTGGAGGAGCATACCAAACCCAACAAACGAGTGCTAATCTCCCTGGGAAATTCGTGTTTTGCTTTAGAGACAGACATGCACTTCTACATTAAAGGGCTTTTGTGTTTATTTTCTGTTTATTTGCTTTTTAAAAATGTATATGTATGTATCTGTGTGTTTTTTTCTTTCTTACTCTGTACAGATCTTTAGTACAACTTCAGTTGATTTTAAACGTGCTATATAAATATTTTTTGACTTTGACCTTCTATTGCAACTAAAAGACCCGGCAGGATATGCACATGTTACAGGAAGATTTCTGGTTGAAGTAGATTCATTTTCTGAAGAGTGTGGAATTCAGTGTGGAATTTTCTCATTTTTCTAATTCTAGTTTAATTTTTTTGCTTGAGTTGAATTCATCCTTTTGGGAGCTACAGGAACGACAGAAATGATGACAAGTCTGAACTGGTACCCATTAAATTCGCAGCTTTTTATACTGCAGTATCATTTCTTTTTTGTCTTAAGATCTGAGACATGAAACCGATGTGTCTTGTACAGGTTTATGGAGAATTAGATGCTAGAGAAGATACATCTAAAGAGGAGAAACTGAGCCAGATTCCCCCCCCCCCAGTTACATGCATGTACGGATATTGTTGTTTCTCTGAGGTGGATTGGCATACCAGGTGTCCCCTGCCTCGTGCCGCGTACCTCCTGGAATAGACTTGAGGGGCTCTGCAATCTTGTATTGGATCGGCACCTAGAGGAACAAATCAATGGACGGATGGTACAGTGTAAATTAATTTGCCAGTTTACTGTGTGCATCCAGTTCACGTGGGCTGTGTAAAACATGTCACCACTTTAAAGGTAATTTAGTTGCCAATTTAGAGGTCAGTGGGCCCCAGAATATTAACCATGGGATTGTTGGTTTCCAAGGTAGTAATAAAAAATGAGTGAAATACAGCTATATTCTACAAGAAATTACCCAAAATTTGATTGTAACTGTTATTGTGCTTCTTTGTCCATGTTCCCTGAACAAAACGGAAAAGCTGTTTTCCAATTTCCCGCTTTCCAAAGCAAAAAATAAATGATTACTCTGATTCTGACTTGAATTATTATTTAGAAAAAGCTGTGTAGTTTCAGACCATTGTGCTGCTAGTTAAACGCTCCATGTCTGACAGACCCAGCTGACGAAAAGTGGGTTTTGTCCATCAAAAATAAGAACTGCACTAGTATATTATGTTCACATGCTTGTTAAAAAAGAATTTAAAAGTATATGGTAATCTAGACTGATTAAAAGAGTCATAACACCAGTCTTGGACGGTATGATCTTTTTGTTTGTCATTTTCTATCAATACATCTATAATAACAATTTAACAGATTGGAACTTACTTTAAGTTACATACTAGGCAGATATAGATGTTCACTTATCTTGATATGGTTTGTTCCCAGAAGCAAGTGTACTATCCGCATGGTGATGTTTTATCCGTAAATTAAATGCGGTAGAAATGGTTCGTTAAGCAGTTTGTTTGAAGTAAAATATATTGACATGCTAAGGATTTTACAAGGTTTTTGCGTCACTATATACTTTAAAATGTACCATCAGTCTGAGACGTTATAATGTTTTAAACACTGTTCTCAAGTCGGTTCGCGGGAGTGTCTTAAGGAATTCTATCCCTCTTATCCATGATGGCCAGTTGGGTGATGACCGATTCAGGAACGCATCCTTCTTTTGAACCGGTTCTTTTCAGTGAATGGGTCAAACCGGTTTTCAAATCTAAAAGATTCAAACTTTTCGCAGATCCACACGTTGTACAGGTAGACGTCTTAAATTCTAAAAATCTAAAAATATATGACAAATTAACATGTAAAACGCGCAGCAATATTTTTAAATTGACTTATATTTGCTTTTCGTAGACTTTCCATGGCCATGTTGCCTTCAGTGCCCCTCCGCATGCCGTAATCCGTTGTATTTGTGCATTGTGCATGTCCAGCCTTATGATGACTGTAGCTGACTGACTCCTGACGCCGACAATGGACATGTTAGCGAGTTCAGCACATTTGGTTGAAGCGGTTCACTGTGTTTCTCTGAGTGCTTCAACATTTTGGCAAGTATGGTTCAAGCGGTTTCTCGGCAAATCTCGTAAGACCCAAAACCCACAGACTGACCGGTTCTGATTGTGCCGAAAGTCTGTTTGTGAGTTAAGAGATCCGGTTAGTAAATGTGCTGATCCAAATAGCCTTTGCGAGCAGCATTTGCCGTATACTGTATGTTGTGACGTTGGTGTTGGTTTTTATCCTTTAATGAAAGGGGCTTGAGATTTTATCAGGCTTTTGGAATCTGACTGTTCATACACATTTAAAACGCTAAAACCTGCTTACGTGATTTTTTTTTCTTTTTAATTAGACCAGAAGTGATCAATATACATTCACAAGACTTGGAGATGACCAATATTTTAATAAATATGCAGTTTCAATAAAGTAATTGAAGAAAGTACAGCAGCATGTAGTGCCCCCCTCCCCAATGAACTCTTTGAATTGAACGTTCGATTCATTTAAACGAACAGTTTGGTAGAATCAGTTCTGCAATTTGAAACAAATTGCCCATCACTGTTGTGAACTCATATTGTGGCTTACACGGACACCTTTCCCCAGTCACGTGTTGAAAAGATGAAGACCATTTAACTAATGTAACTTTTGTTTTTATAGTAATTTAGAAATATAGAGTTATCCCATACATCTATCCATTTGGTGGAGTGTGTGGCTCAGCTGGCTGAGCCTCTGTGACTGTGATTGGAAGGTTGCCAGTTCAAATCTGCTTTCTGTAGAATAGTCACATGTCTGTGGGTCTTAGAGCAAGGCCCTTTCAACCCCCAGCTCCATGAATGCTGCTGCATGTGGCGGTCCTTCACTGCCAAGCTTGCTCTCACCTACAAATATGTGTGTGTCATGCAGTGCAAGATGGGGTAGGCAATGAGGGAATTCAATGAAGTGTCACTTTTATTATATTATTTTCTCTACCCGCTTGTCTTATGCAGAGTTTTGGGGGTCTGGAGCATATCCCTGGAACTATGAGCCCTATAGTATATTATCTAGCATCTCATACAGGTAAATATATGAATGACTCAAGTATATGATGAGTTCAGTTTTTGAATTATCCGTTACATACTGAAAGCGTCCATTATGATTCTCTGGCAAAATGTACATTGTGATGGTGGCCTTGTTTACTTACTTAGAGTGGGAGTGAGAGCGACCAGCTGCTAGTCCAGACTGTCCTGTCACCGGAGACAGCTGAAGGGGGACTGATTAAAAGAGAGAGACAGGTTTTATGAGTCCTGACTGGATGGGGTGAACAGCGGCTTGTGGGGGGGGGGGGGGGGGGGGGGGGAGAGTTGCTGCTCACCTCTGACCCATGGGGTTGTAGATCTCGTTGCTCTGGCAGCCGCTGATGGTTATGGGGTCAAAATATTGGAAGGAGCGCAGACCCACACCAGAGATGGCCACCAGGGGCCAACTAAAGAGCACTAGGATGGCGTGCGTGCGGTAGAAGGGCACACTCAGGTCGTGGACCACTGGGATCACCAGGGGGTTGTTCCGGCAGCTCAGACGCCATTCTCCTGGGAGAAGTATCGACAGAACACCCTGTCACACACACCCAAGGCCAGACACGTGTGTGTCACATCAGCAGACACACTCTCGCGCACAGTCATGGGAAAGTGCAAACAGATAAGCTGTGGAAAAATAACACACACCACCTCACGTATTCGCCACGGTGCGTGAACACACACAAACGACACCCGCACGTCCCGCAGAAAGCCAGGAGGACCCAAATGCTGCTGAAAAGGCATAAAGGTGCAGTTCTGATGGCCAACACCCCCCACCCTCCTGACTGTTGCCAAATCGTGGACCTCACCACTACGCTATAATTAAAAACATCCCAAAGTAACAGCTTCAGGATGTCAATAAACTAAACCGACCAAGATTAAGTTGTGAAAAACAGGGAAATTTTGCTGGGGGGAGGGGTAAACTGGGGGTCCTTGAAAATAAACATTTTCCAAGCAGGACCCCCCTGTCCCCGATGATAAAATTTGCAGAATGATAATGTGGGTGCGGAAAATCAGGGTTTTATTGGCAGTAATGGTAAATCGGGAGTATAATGGGGGGTGTGGAAAAACAGGAGTGTTGATGGGTGTGCAGGAAACACAAAGCCCCTTCCTGCTGAAGAGCAGCAGACTGGCAGACAGACGTAAGGAAAAGGCTTCACAGGGGCACCTAAGTTATGAAACTGGTTGTTGGTATCCACCAGCTGAACGGTGACATTGCGCTGCGTCTGGTCACTGTAGCTGGTCCCGTCGGCAGAAAGGTGGATGATAACCGCTGCGGCCACCATGGGGTGGGAAAAGTATGCCTGGGGGAGGAATGCATCGGATTATCCATCCATCCATCCATCCATCCATCCATCCTAAGTTGCCAAAACATGTTCACAGTGAGCATCAAATCAGTCCCTGTATTTACTTGGCATACATAGTCTTGTCAAGCAGTGTCTGGCATAGAGATAGCTCTCCAACAGTTCCTCACTAATGACACAGCTGATCATTACCTTAAGCTAGTTGAGCACCGTTCTTGATGTTATACCAGCAGTCCCCACTCTGGGATCTAATCACTACAGCCTTTGGGCTAACAATTCTGGTTCTTCACCCACTCTGTCAGTCAATGCCCCTCCACACACTGCAACACTGGGCACATGTCTCAGACGAAACCTCTGAGCTTACCTTGAGCCAGTACTGTGGTTGCCAGCTCGGCTGAGGGGACTCCCGACAGGGGAACCAGGCGTACTGAGACACTCCATCTGATAGGTCGAACACTTTGGATTGGCAGGTCTGGGGACGAATTGCAGGAGAGGTACGTAACATGAGGGATCACCTCAAGCTGCACTCAAAAAACGAGTATTTGACTGGCCTTCTTTTAATTGCTTTTTCAATGTTTCCCCTCTTTTATTGGCTGGTAGGCATCTGGAACAGAGAGTAAAAGTATCAAGCAGGAACTCCTTCCCTTTGAGGGCAGTGACGTCTCCCAGTAGATGGGGAAGCCTCGGTTTTAGTCAATGACACAGCAGCGCGATCACATGACGCTCCTCACTCAAAACGTGGCCCTCGGTCCCATCGGTGATGACAACAAATGCTCAGAGCCAACCAGAGTCTTTCACTGTTCAATCTTTGTAGCTCATACAAACAGCTCAGCCCAAATTACTCCTTTAATACTGACAGACATTTCAGAATAGCTACCTTTTGCCCTCATGGCATATTTTATGTATTTTTTTTCTGTTTTTTACTATTATTTTAGTACAGACAGTTCAAACAATAAATTCTTTTTTTATCTAACTACCGAGAAGCTGGACTAACACATGGCATGTGGCCGAGAACAGTAACACGCAAAGCACGTTAACGCACCGAAAGCAGCCTGGAAGTCACAATCTGGAAGGCTTTGATCCTCAGCAAAACCAGACTCACAATCTTATGTTTTTTGCCATATTTTTTTCTTTTATTTTTTCTCTCTATCCCCCTCTCAACAAAAGCCACCAGATGTAAACTCATTAGAGAAAACAGCCCCCGCCCCCCCCTCTCTCTCTCTCTCTCTCTCTCTCGCTCTCTTTCTCTCTCTCAGCTTTCCTGGCTTGTTCTATGTGTTCTCCTGCTTTCACCTTGTGGTGGGGTTCATGCGGGGCACGGCGTGCCGGACGCCCCGAGGAGGTCACAAGCCAGAGTGGGAAAAGCAGAGGATGACTGGGCGTCACGCGTTTTCCCCAGAGCAGGACGAAATTAGACACCTGGGACTACCGTATCTAGCGAGGGAGGAGCTTGGAAAAACTGCTCCGTGACCCTTCTGGTATCTTCCCTCCACATCTGCTGACGAGCGTCAGGGCTGTGTGGAAACGAGACATAAGGACCCCCCCCCCCCCCACCACCCACTTAAAACTGATTAAGTGGAAAAACTCTTAATGCTACAGCTGACACCCATATTACTGTCAAGGTCTTCTCTCTTGTCTTTGGTGAGAGTTCTATACTGTCCAGGACACACTAATAACTCAAGAGAAAGAAAAAAATTAATTAAAAAAGCAGACTCACATACATCTCAACATTTCTAAAGTTTTCAATCTAACGCACGATTTGCTATAAAGTTTTGCTTAGAAGATCACCGATAGTCTCAATCTCAATCGATCCTGACCAAGATCTGTCAGGTCAAGAAGAGGACTCGCAAACATCTCCTTACTAGATAGCAGAACCTCCACATCAAAGCAGGTCACTGCAGAAGAACACGGCCGACGTTAACGTGAGCACTGCGGGCGGGAAAGTAAACCAATAAAACAGCCCAATGTAAAACAAATCCTGGAAAGCCGCAGGCCGAGCTCACAAAGAGCGGTAAATCTGAGCAGAAACAAAGCAAAACTCCAGGACAATTATTTTGTTTTCCATGTAATCATGGACACAAAGTCACATGGTCTGTCTGCATAGGACACTGGGCGATATGCTGGTTCATATTATCACCAGGCAGAAACACACGGCGTTCTGCTGAATGCCCTACGCAGCAGCTGTCGCCCCACTGTTTACACAACGTCCTTCAGTGAGCCTAAGTTATGTCTTAATTTACTTCTGAGGATCTGCATGAACCTTGAGCGGAATGTGAGCACGCGAGACAGATCTTCTGGCTACCACAGACTTGCTGCTTACATTATTTTTATATTCCAGTACCATGAAGAATCAATACCTAATGCAACCCATATATACACATACCTAGATATGTTGCTACGTACCTGTGACAATCCATGTCTGTTTTTCATGCATTGCATTTACTTAAATTATGTGTATTAATTTACATTAAGCCTCCTGTGGTGCCTGCCAGCTATGCACATTGCACCATGGTCTTGGAGACACTTTCTTCTATACCACTATCTACTGAACTAGATTACGGATGGAATGACAATTATGTTCATTAACTTTAATTTAGCGCCCATGTTGTATTCTAATGAATGAATCTAAAGCTTGTTCTGACTCAGAATTCTGCTGTGTCACAATCCGACGGCGAAAACAAAAAGCAGTCATGTGTTCTGATCTAACTGTAAATAAAGTCCTAATTAACCGGGAACGAAGTACTAATTAAAAGGACTCAACATTAAATCAGTAGAGATATGGGCATCCACATTCACTGGTCAGAAGCCTGATCGCATCTCATTTTAGGTCTTTTTTTATTATTTTGCCTTGGCAGCAAGTTGAAAATTCAAGCGTAAATGATTGCAGACTTCCTATCAGAGATCCACTGGGGTGATTTTTCACTTAGCCCTCAGCAGGGGTGTAAAAACAGAACTGTTTTCTCAGACAGGCATGGCACGGCACCCGTCCCCCTGCCCGCCCGCGGGCTCCCTGACACTCTCACGCCACGGAACCTGCACGACATAGCGCTTTTATAAGGTACCGGCAAGCAGACGACCTGAAGCGGGCGGTCCCACCCCCACAGAGCCACAGTCCCTGCCCACGTTTTACTGTCTGCATGTAATTTGAACCATCTGGCATCAGACCATTAAAGGTGGCGAGTGCTGTGGAGTGGAGGGCTAAAGGCACTTGTTTTGTTTGTAAAGTGGCACTTAAGATAAGAGTTATCTTAGCAGTATGCTGTAGGACCACTCCACCAGTGGTGGGCCGGGGGGGGGGGGGGGGGTGTCACCCGGCACAATAAGGCGTAAACCACACTCCCTCGTTACCCTTCGCCTGCCCCACCCCCACTTCCCCTTGGTAGCTTTGCAGCTCCGTGAGAAGAACCCATTTGGAGCTCCTGACGTGAGAGCAAAACAAAAACCCGTTTTGAGGGGAGGGTGGCAGCAGGGAGGGAAAACGTCGAAACAACACCATAGAGCCAACACGACCGTTCGTATTCCCGTCAATGATATTATTTCCAGATCCAAAAAAAAAACCCAATCATAATAACAATAACAATTGCCCTGATTGTGTAATCTGCCCTTGCCACAGCATTTTCGGCTGGAGCTCTGAGAGCGAGCAGTCTCCGCAGAAAACAAACAACTCCAAACACATGCACACGACGCCAGATCTCCTCTCCACTCCTACAGACACTTCAAAAGCCCAACAGTGAAACCTTCTCATAGGGGACTTGAAAGGTCACAGGAAACAGCAGTGATTAGCCGTCCAGGTCTACAGCTAGACAATGCACAAAACTCAGCCCCCAGCACTGCGAGAAGATTCCAGATTCCGTCACCTGCAGGCAAAACCCTCAGCTGGGTGTCACTTGGGGAAACCACAAGTAAGCTTAGGGTTCTGCAGCGGGTGACACCCTGTGGGATTTTTCCGTGGGCCAGGCCGCTACTGACTTGTGGTAAAACTGACGCAGAGCATTATGATTCGACAGAGGCTCCTGACATTAATCGGACGCGAAACAAGATACATTTCATAAGACGCTTCACATCTGCCCAAGCTTAATTCCAGTTCAATTTCAACCACCTGCTGACATCAAGGCCCGAGGTACGCCGTCTCATCTTAGCCCTTG
The DNA here is from genome assembly GCA_011763525.2 of Mormyrus iriodes. Lineage (NCBI taxonomy): Eukaryota > Metazoa > Chordata > Actinopteri > Osteoglossiformes > Mormyridae > Mormyrus > Mormyrus iriodes. The sequence continues at coordinate 5,497,568 of JAAGVU020000113.1, forward strand.
TATATTTTACTTCTTCCGTTCTAAATTCTAGAATTTATAGAATTTAATCTCATTTTGAAAATGGACTGGGGTCACTTAGACCCCAAAAATAACACAGGGGTTAACTTTCACCTCAAGCCTTGACAAGAGGTAGGCTATGCAGTCACTGCCATTTCCACTTTCCAAGTCCTCACCCAAGACCCAGATTGTTTTGTTTAATGCAATGGAAGCTAATCAAAGGGCTTATGCTCACCTATGCATGTCATTTTGACACTGAAGGAAGAAAGGCATGATTTATACGCTATTCTTGATGTGAAGTCCATGAGTTTGCCATTTTTGTTTTGGCTGGCAACAACTGCCCCCACCACCCTCCACCACCACCAGATCTGTGTTGGTTCCTCGATGCCAAAAACCACCAAAGATCAGTACAGACCACCTCCATCAAAGAATGTATGCAGGAAAGCGGTCCCTTCCAATTCCCAAACCCCGCCCTCATCACTCCAGCAATCGTTACTTTTCCGGAGGTTAAAGCATTCAGCACGTCACCAGGCCTGGATAACAGGGGTCTCTGTACAGGTCTGAGTGTCGATACGAGCGTTTCACACAAGCCCGTTTCTGCTCTGTGCATCATATGCTAGTAATTACTAGCCGGGTGCGAGGAGAACAACGCTTCCCGACCGGCCGTAACCACATAATTAATGTTCCATATCTCTGAGGTAGTTTGTTGCATCAGAGGTTGCCGGGGCAACACACACCCATGAGACAGGGCCTGGCTGCAGTTTAAACAGACCCCCTTCTCCTTTGCAGACTGTTGTTGTTTTTTTCTCCCCTGTAAATTTGCCCTCGCCAATTCACTGGTGAAATCATTATCCCTGGCCTGTTGAATGCAACCAACCCAAAAAAAAAAAATTACTCAATGTACTTGTTAGCAGAGAGAGGTTCCTATTTAATAGACGGATATACAAAGATTAAAAGATCACGCACTGATTAGAATCACAAAGATGGAATTAATCTCGACCTCGATTTGGGGGAATGGGCGACGTGCATATCGTGAGCACCTATTTCGGCTACAATGTTCCATTTTAGCGGTTAAATCTTCCAGAAACATTTGCATATCTAGACGTATGTGGCCTTCAAAGGCTAAGGCATAGAAGAACGGTTTGTCTAGGCAAGGCTCATGACAGAAACACCCTATTGACGGCCAATGTTTTCTATCCTCGATATCACACAATTTAAAATGAAAAAAAAAAAATAAAAAGAACAGAGGCAGGTTCCCGGGCATGCTCCTTGACGCTACATGAGCTCTTTTGCAGACCGAAAGTACAAGGCGTTTCAATGAAGCAGCGATTCCACACTGATGTAAGCGGGTTCACTCTAAACAATGGCTGCTCTGTGCTGGAATTGGCAGTGTAGAGATGGGAGAGGAGCCTCCCTGTGGTACCTCAGATACAATAAAACCTGCCCCCGTGTGCCGGCGCACTCATGCAAGGTGATGCACCAACAGCTGGAACATCACCCTCGGCTGGGCTGGAACTGATTGATTTCAGAAAGAGGGACTGCAAGATCCTCAGGCCAGTATCTGCAGGGATTGTGTGAATAATTTGGTTCCCCCAAAACAAGACCTGCACGCTGTTACAAAATCCCTCCGTCTATCTCAACCTCTTGAAGGCTGACAGTAGGCTTTGATCGTGCTGACTGGGTTCCTTCAGAGACAGCTTGGTCTTTTATGCTACAGGAGAGCCTACTATCTAAGGTCTAAGATAAGAGCCTTGAGAAAAGAGTACGAGGACTATCGATCCATTTATCAGTCCTTTATTAGCTTGTCGGTATTAGGATGGAGGCGATCTGGAGCCCAGCCAGGAAAGCATAAGGCAGAGTGTCCCCTGGATGGGGGACCAGTCCGTCGCATTTTTGCATAGTAAGCAATATGAAAGTTTGGTCTGTGTTTGACCTTAAACACTTTCCATAGGATCTCAGATCTGCACTGAACACAGATCTAAGGTCTTGAATGCATCTCTTGGACAACAAGCCTGTACTGGTTCTTGTTGAACCTTGGCAGAAGACAGATCTGGATTTAAGTATATATACTTGTGGGCCCAAGGTCACTAGTTCATGAGCCAGGAGGAGGCTTATTTTAAATATCCTTCAACTAGGTACTTAATCTGAACTGCTCTAGTCAAAACTGTATGTTGTTTTGGATAAAAATATTATCTAAGCAATGCTCCCCAGATCTCAGCGGCTGGATCAAAAAACAGAAAGAAAGAGTAGAAGATCATCTTCTGTGTATCCAAGGCATGAGGTAACACCAAGTGTCTGTGTGAAAAGTGTTTTTGATGACTGACATTTTGAAGGCTTTTATTCAGTGTCAGCTCCTGTAAGTACCAGTAGACCTGATATGCCTGCTCTCCTGAAGTCGTGTTCCTCAAAGATGCCCACATCAGATCGCTCCCCTTTGGAAATGTTCTCCAGGGCTACCGATTTACCATCAACATCTACAATCTACATCTACCATCTACAATCGTGACTATCTATAAGGGGCGGTGAGCAAGGGAACAGAAGGGACACCACGAAAAGTGTGCGCGCCCTTCGCAAAACAGACAATAATCCAATTGCATAAACACAGGCAATCGCTGCGTTAAGAACGTCCGACTTACAGGCAACTCATACTTATGAACGGGCTGCCATAAAGTCTATGGTATTAATAATTCAGGTTAAACACAATGTTCTGTGACGTCAAATGCATGCATTACTTTGTTACACTCATTAAAACATTGTGCAGTTTCAGCAGTCCATTGATTCAAGGTACAATACAATACAATATATACTTACTTTTATTGCTGTATAACTATTATTATGGTGAACTCCTGTGTTATTTTTGGGATCGAAGTGACCTCAGTCCAATTTCAAAATGAGGATAAATTCTATAGATTTCAGAATTTAGAACGGAAGAAGTAAAATATACAAGGGTTAAGTGCAATATTACTCTTTTTCTGACTTCCCTACAAATACAGTCTTAGGGAACAGACCTCGTTTGTATCCTGAGAACTGCCTGCATATACTTTTAGCTTAATTTTAAAGCTGTCTTGATGACCAGTTGACTTTCTACCTATTATTTGCTGTTAACTGCCATCAGCAAACAAACCATCATCCACAGACGATTGAGGCATAAACTAAAAAACAAGTTTTATTCATCCCTAAATAACCGTAAGCCCATTGACAGATGACTGATTTCAATGACATGGAGATCCAGACAGTCCAGAGATACTACCGCTGTATCTTATTAACATGTGTTGACTTAATATTCAACGTTACTATCGATGGAGACTCCTGTCAAAGAATGTCTTCAATCTGGGTCGTTAGCCTTCCCAGGGATATGACTGATTTATGACAAATTAGGAACCGGATGAAATCACATGTTAAAGCCAAACACAAACACCTGATTTAACAAGACGAGAATATTCCACCGATAACAACCAGACCAAGGGTTCGAGAGACTCGTTTACATGCCAGGAACATCTCAATGAATTAGCTACAGCCCAACCGGACTGAAGAAGACTGACTGGAGAAAAATGAGAGCAATACATAAGGAACGAAGATGAAGATCCAGAAAACAGGCCATCCACAGGACATGTATTTGGAAGAGAATCTTGGGTTGGGATGCTGAGCAGGATTACGTCATGCCGGTATATTTGGAGCCCATTTTAGGGAGTGATGAAGACTGGGTCGGGGGAGTAGCAGCTTGTGAACACAATATAAACATTCATACAAATATCAAAGAAGTGGGACAGCTAAAAAAAGAACCAAACTCGGGGCTGATGTTCCGGGGATGAGCACACGATCAGAGGGGCATGCGGTGTTATGGGAATGACGTCAACCCTGGAGTCCGGTTTGCTGGGGCAAAGACTAACAGGATGGCTCAATATAAACTTCTGAGAAGGAGGGAAAGGTGGATCGGATCACCACAGGTAACCTGGTCACCTGATGCACCCTTGCGGAGATAGCTGGTAGCTACTCCACGACCCCCCCACACGATGGATCTCCCTAAGCTGGATCTGTTTCAAGTCAGCACCATAACATACTTACAGATACAGACTTGATTACTGGTGTGCACCCCTGAAAGAATCCTAGTTGCAAAAATTTCCAGGAAACGCGTACAGAAAGATTTAAAAGCATAGCATTCGGATAAAACAGCTATTTGAGCAGCTGTATAACTGTATATCTGTGCTTCATGTAACTGCACATCTGCACTTCACCTAACTACATATCTGCGCTTCACCTAACTGCATATCTGCGCTTCACCTAACTGCATATCTGTGCGTCACGTAACTGCATATCTGCGCTTCACGTTTCACGCAGCCCCTGAAGTTTTCACACCCATAATGTTTCACTTACCTTTTTCATGCTTCTACTCATCTGGAAAGCGACTACCAATGTTCATTGTCCCTGTTGAGTCATCTGGGGCACATTGAGTTTACCTATCACCTTCTACAGAGCTTAGATGCATCTCAGGAGCAGTGACAGCTCTGAGAGATATGAGGCAGGTCTGTCGAAATGCAGCCCTACCTCTGATGGTATTTCTTAAACCTTTCAAATTTGATCATATTCAGACAGCATTTTCTTTCTTAAGTAGGGTACTCCTTGTATTACCATTGAACTAAAAACCTGTCAATGCCCCTAGTTTTGTATTTTTGTTTAGAATTACACTATTAACATTGCAACCAATTAGGCTTAATCTGAAGAAAGAAAAAAAAAAGTCATGCATCACGATGACCCACAAGAATTCTTCCCATTCTGTAGAGCATGATTCAGATAATTACTTTTGAAAAAGGGCGCAATTATTTTTCCGAATATGTTCACTTCACATCTGGTGCGGAAGCATACGGCTGAATTAATTTGCTGTTGCGATACATCACTCTGAACGCACTTATTGTAAACCCACCAGATGTTATCCTTAAATGTGTTAAGAAGTCTGAACAGGAGACCTAGATCCACGCTCATAGGAACGTATATCTATACGTATATGAAGAGTTCGCATCAATCAACGATTAGCAGAGCAGGATTCCAAAAATGCAGCTTTTAACAGGCAACAACTGCGAGTAAGAAGCAGTTGTCAATCTATCGGCGCAAGACGACAAGCAGAGACCAATTTAGCTGAGTTTAAAGGCACAAGCCTCTACGTGATGCCATGATACTACTGGGTGGATCTTATGGATCTGTCAAATCGGGGAAATGGATTCGAGTGAGCCGTGAAGAACAGCCGGATACATCTGCTTTCGCTTGAGTAGAAACAGCACGCTCAAGACAGTGATGTACTGTGGGTGGAGAACGAGAACAGTCTGTCACACACACGAGGAGTTTAGGAAAGACTTGGGGAGGTTTTAGTTCACATGGCCTAGAAATGCACGCCCATTCTTGAACCATTTTCTTATCTAATTCACGGAACAGCTGGGCCATTTACGTGTTCCTATGTGGCCTTGGTAACTCCAGAACCTGAAAGCACAGCTTCTAAAATATGTGAATGTGGAAGATGGGCAGCCCAGCAGCTCAGCTCTTCAGCAGGTCATGTTATTGCCTCAGCTACTTGAAGTTTTATGCGCGTTTCCGGCCCCAGCTCTGTGTGAACCACGAGAGTAGCATGTTCTCTCCATCATCATGCAGTTTCCCTCTGGGGACCAGCAAACCTCCCAGAGTTTAGCTGGAGACGCCCCACCTCGCACTACATGCTTCAAAAGACTCAATCCTGTTTCCGGAACTGCTTACCCAATTCAGGGTCTGGCAATGTATCCAGTGCGACAAGCCTTGAGCCAATCCAAGTAAGTGTAGGACAAAAGGTAGGGAATACCGTGGACGGAACCTCCAGACTTCAAGTCACCATAACCAATAAAGAGATGGAATTTGGAAAATTCACTATTCAAGTTAAAATTAAATTAAAAGATAGGTTTTTACCAGTAAACCTTACTACTCATCTACGAAGGTTAGTTAGCTGAGTTAAGCCAAAGGAAGGGAAATGAAATGCCTTCTTCAGCTGTGAATTACTTTCACAAGGACTCTTAATTAGCTTAAACCATGCTTGTGTGTGTTTATGTGCGTCTGTGTTTACTTAAAGCCACAAACAATTAGGAAATAACTAGTGGGGATACACTTGAAGTCATGGGCCGCAGGCACGGACATCCACGGGCACGCCACCGCTGTTTCCAATCAGGCCACTTTCGGCAGGGAATAAACAGATCATTCTGGTGCACGGGTTTGCCGTTAAAAAGGAAAGGACGTCTGCAACAAAAAAAAGTGAAAATACATTTCTTTAATTCAGATGTTGTGTGAAAGTTCTTGAAGCACTTGATGGAGGATGGCAAAACTTTTAAGAAAACACTTTTAGCTTTTCTGTTGTATGGCTCTTTGTTTATTTAGACACCTCATATAAAACACAAGGCACAGGAACTGTTCCTAATCTGAGTGAGCACTCAAAAAGCACTGAGCTTGGGGTGTGTTGGGTCGCCAGAGGACATGGCGCATTCATAAGCGAGGGGTTTCACCATAAAACTCACGCAGATCCTCTTCTACACCTGACGGCCCATTAATCGGCCTGAGCTGGAGATTCGGACCTTCAGCTTGAGATGCAGCCCCCCAAGGAGTTTCTGACGCATCCGTATGCTATGGCTGGGCTGCACCCTCACTCCAGGAGGGTGGAGGGTCCATACATGTCCCGTTGACCCTACTTTACCTCCATGGATTCTTGGGATAGACTTCAGATCACAGTGGCCTTTAGTGACACATGTAGATTTTGAAAATGGTGGGAGAACTCTTATTTTTAAATGTGATTTTTTGCATTCACATTCAGATACTTTTATTCAAACCAACATACAGTTGAGAAAACAGGGTCAGCCAGTCCCTAGAGAAACTGGATGGGGGGGGTTGAGAGCATTGCTGAGGAGCCCGACAAGGAAACTACCTTGCTGGAATCTGAAGTGGTGACCTTCTGGTCACAGGCAAAGCATCCTAACCTGCTGAGCCACACACTGCCCCCATACAAATACTCTACTTTTAAAAAAATACATATTTAGAGAATTCTGAAGGCCTATACTAAATGTGCCCGCCGCAACGGAAATGAGGCTCATTTAGCGGGGCAAATGTTTATTCAATGTGATATATAGCATCAATTTTTACATCTGACCCATTTATAAACCTGAATATTTTACTGAGGAAATTCAAGTTAACCACCTCAATGGAAAAACTGCCCCCTAGTATTCAAACCCACAACCTATTGGTTAAAAGTTAATTTCTGCATCACCCCCATTTACCATCCATCCATCCATCCATTTTCCAGAACCGCTTATTCCATTACGGGTCGCGGGGGGTCCGGAGCCTATCCCGGAG
>JAAGVU020000113.1:5505020-5529320 GCA_011763525.2 Mormyrus iriodes
CATGGAACCCGGGCGGAGACATGAACCCCGATCCCAGAGGTGTGAGGCAACAGTGCTAACCACTGCACCACCGTGCCTCCCCCCCCCCATTTACCCACGCCCTTAAATGGGAACATCCCCACTTGCTGAAGTAGGCTGAACGTGGGTCAACTAACACTGAATTCAAAAGTCTGGTGAACTAACTGTGATCTTTACCCTAGGAAGTGAATTCCTGTAATAAAATGTTTACTTTGGTAACATGACCAGCACAAGGAGGCAAAAGAAGGCCCAAGGAAACCCTGTCCTACTGATGCCCTCCTAACGGAAGATTCACGCAGAGTCCAGCTCCAGTTGGAGACCCTGATACCGATTAAACAGCATGAAGTAACTCAACTGGAAGAGGGGTGGGCTCAGAGAAATAGTACATTTATAAATTGGAAGCTTTTGTTACAAAACACATTCACGAACCTTTGCGGGTGTGACTTATGACTGCAGTGTGGCTGATTTGGCAAAGGGACATTTACAAAATGATGGCTTCCTTTCCTTAATGAACATTAAAAATTCCAGGGCCAGAAAATGTGTTTGGTAATAAACTGTAATTCCTGGGACGTTGATGAAACGCAGCTCAGAATCAGTTATGCTGGAAAAGTCTGCCTTTGTGTGTGATTATCATTTAAATTTGAGTTCCATGCCACAATAGACTATAACAAAAATAGGCAGCACATCATTAAGCCAGCTGTGCATAAACAGAGTCTGCTGTCCTTCTGTTGACTTTCTGTCTTTGTTATTTATTATTTTAATCAGCCAATCAGATTTACGGTAGTACCTACATGATGGAGGACAGATGGCCAGTGGCATTCCTCTCTTTGCCAGTATGGTGCAATATCATCAAGATTTATAGCAATGATACACATTATTTTTGGGGGGGAGGGGTGGCCCTTCATTCTTTATTAACTGAAGGAGGTGTGAGTGCCAGTCCATCACTCAGGCTGTCAGAGCAGTTTTAGCTAATTAGCATTAGCACCTTTGACGTGCACATTCATGCCTCTGTAAGGATTGTTAAGTTTCCATTAAATTGATTAACCTATTAGGCACAGTGGGGATGGTTGTAAATATTAAAGGTGGTCAGTTCATGACCACTAAGATGCTCTTTGGACAAGTACCTGGTTTGTACGTTTTCTGAACAGAACAAACTTGACATTTGGCCACCAGGTTTCCTGAGGATCCAGGGATAGAATATAAGTGATATTATAAGTTGTTACAAAGAAACAGTGCAGAAGATTCAAAAACACACGTCTATGTGCTATAAAAAAATCCTGTGTAGGCATCAAGATATTGCATAAAATAATCACAGCATCTAACCTGAAGTTTCTGACTAAGCACGCAGCACTATTTTTAAATATAGGCGACGTCACCTAACCACATTATAAAATGATCACCCAAAAGTAACTTGGCTGCATCATTTTCTCGGCCACTGGACGGCCTTATTTGGCATCATAGAGTCGACGAGCAGTTTCATTCTGAGATGATTTCTAACCTCAATGCTTCTACCATCTTCAAGTCGTCATAACCAAAGCATGTGCCTTCTGTATCAACGTCAAGTAATACAGCCAGTTAGAGATTAATGGCTATTTCATTCAAGTATATCTGAAAAAGATTACACTTATTCTGGGATAAGATCTGCTATGTTAACCAACTCTTAAAAGAACAATGTGAATATTGCCCCAGATTTATCTTGGCCAGTCAAAAAAAATCCATAGGTCAATAACACCTATCAACCCTGCCCCCTCTGCCAATGTCACCTTGTGCAACATTGGATACACCACAACTAGGGGTGTGCGGTTTGACGATGTTAGACTGAATGATTAAAAATCTCTACAATTTGCATTTATGGAGCGATCATTAGTATCCTGCTACAGTGTACATTCTGTCAGTTCTATGCTCATACGTGCCTCTAAAGTTGTTTTGTCAGCTAAATCTGTTTCGACACCAATAAACCGGTAATAGCAAACAGTAGGTAGTGCCTTGGATTTCTTACTCTACCCCTTCTGCGCCCCCCGTCCCAACATGTAGTGCATAACATGCAACACAGTCCCTATTTGGCAACGTAGCAGCATGGACGACATGGAGGAGCTGGTCCCTAAAAAGAATTTGACATCGGTAATATTTTTTCTTTTAGGGTATTACCTTATAGGACTATATTTATAAAAATGGTGGAATTAGTTTGGTTGCACTGTTCAGTAACTTGCAAAATAGTCTTAAAAACCAACAATATAAAGAATGTTGATGAGATAGTGGCTCGTGATCCTACCTGAAAAAACTTTGATATTTTAGCCACTCCTAACCACAACCAAACAAAATCTTTGCACAAAAAATGAATCCATAAAGGCTTGGCTGAGTGTCACATTAAATACCCTTCAGTTAAAGGGAACCCCACCTAAGAATCTGCAACAGCTAAATCTCTGGAGAAGACCTCACCTTGGTCAGAGCAGGGTAGCCAGCAGCCACCTCAGCAGGACAGTGCAGACGTTCCTCATGGGACACCTCCACAGCATGGGCCCACTGGTCCAGGAAGCCACTGGGAGTGTAGAGGCCACAGTCCCGCACGCTGCTCTCCTGCTCAAAGTCCTCACACACGCCGTCACCATCGTAGAAGTAGCACAAGCTGGGTTCATCTGTGCAGGAGAAGTCACAGGAGGTTATCCCAACACCTTTATCCAAGTTCTGCTCAGTAAAGCCATGCCACAAAGTTCAAAGGTACAACAGCAGAGTCCCGTCTTGGACATGAGCCCCATATGCCGGCATCTGAAAACTGGAAACCTTTTGTTTTCAATTTCAAGCCAGGAATGGCTTTGCTACCTCCTGGCAGCTGGTCAAATCCACAGAAATGCCGTTACGGGATTTTTAGTGTTATTAAAACTGACGACAGTACAGGATATTCATGGGAATCGCTTCATGTATGTGTGTGTGTATATATATATATATATATATATATATATATATATATAAAAAAAACCCAAGGGAGAGGTTATTTCCATAGGAGGCATTAAAAACAAGAGGCTAAACATATCATGTGCGGGGAACTGACAAGTCGTGATTGCCTGAGACTACTTTGGAAAAAGTAAAAAATGGGGTAAAAATATACCTACAATACAGCTCGACTTATTGTGCCACTGAGGGTTCTGTGACTCCAAAAGAATAAGCTGAATCCACACTCAACTGGTCATAAATTCTGAACTGATATTTCTACTGCAAAATACCTATCAAATAGCATCTGTATTTTTCTTCTTTCTGTTTACAGTGGCACAGGTCCAGCAATAGGTATAATTGCGTTCGATCCAAATATAAATATGTTTTATAGTCATCTTCTTACAAAGAATGTGATGATAAAGACAGAAAAGAAAGACCTCCATTTGACAGGAACCCAAACAGCTTCATAAAAAAATACCCAGCCATAAAATTACTTGATTAAACTATATATGAAATTCATGCAACTGCTTCTCCAAACATTCAGCTTAGCAGGGTTCAAGACGGGGTCTACATTGAATGGGTTGCCAGACCATCACAGAGAACATACATCGATCCACACATTAAAAGTAATACAGAAATCACCATTTCAACCAGACTACTTATCTTAGTACAACGGGCAAACCCAGAGAAGAGTCACGCAAACACAGAGAGATGATGCTAATTTTGCTGGTGCAGAGGGATTTCAAAGAGGCCAGAACCAAAGCTGGCAACCCTGGAGGATGACAAGCCTACACAAGGGGTGTCGTGAAGGGGGAGGGGATATGATATGCTTTTATAGGGCCCGAAGTTTCTAGCAACTTCTGGCCTACACAAATAGCAGGCTGGCATCCCCCCCACCCCCCGCAAACAGTGCTATGTTACATAAAGTTTAATAAAGAGATCAGTGAACAAGCTTTTGGAACAGACCAGCAGGAACCTGATGAACTTGGCCTGATCCGCTCAGATTAAGTTTTAAAAAAAAAAGGATAGGATCTATCACTCTCTCCATGTGATTCCCCATGTCAGGGTGGTGATGAGGTGTTATACGTGGGGCGGGGCAGGGTATGGACTGACATGTGACGTTTGCCCCCCCCCAACATAAAAAAAGACAGTTAGAGCATGCATGACTCCTTTCACAATCTCTGTCAACGAAATGAGTGCCCCCCCATCCCCCCTTTCCTGAGCCTGTCCAACAGACTGTCAGACGCACGGCAAACAGTGGCTGTGTTCGTTAGAGTGTCTGGCTTCCCATCACAATGATGATGGGGGGAGAAAGAGAGAGGGAGAGAGACAAACATGCACAGAAACGTTTGACACATGCCCGATTCCCGTCGGCTCTGCCGTCCATGGAAAAGGCTGCCGCGGGAATCCCTGTCCATTTCCGAAACCGATGACGGCGTCAGGATGTGCCTACATGGGGGGCCTTTCAGGAGCACACACAAAAACCTGCACCACATAAGGCTGCTTTTGTCCCCCCCCCCTCCCATTTTTCTTGGGTTTAAAGAAAGTGGTTTAAAAATACATTTATCTTTTGCGAAAAAGAAAAGGTGTGGACGGTGCCAAGAAAACGATATAAATTGCTCCTTTTCCAGTTTTTCCTCCTTGGAATTTTCTCAATTTTTCCTCCCTCCATTAAAATGTAGTTCTTTTGATCAGCATGTGTCTGACACTAGTCAACACACTAAAAACATCATTTACTAGTGCTAGACAACCTAGCAGAAACCTTTGTCTACTAACACGTACTAAAACATCACGCCTACGCTTTCAGTTCTGAAAAGACATCAGATTTCCAAGGATTATCCGGCAAGACAGACTGCTGGTTTTCCGAGGCGGTCGAGTACCTACCGACACAGTTGAAAAATGGCTCCTTCTTGCACCGACTGGAACAGCCATCCCCATTCACGGGATTCCTGTCGTCGCACTCCTCTCCGAGGAACCTGAAACACCGGAGATTCGATTATATGCTGAGGAAGAATTTACACGCTGCCTGAATTGTACATGCCAAAACCTCAGCACTCAACCAGCTCAACCTCATTTCGTTGTGCATGTGCACCATGAAAATAAAGTTCACTTCTCCATGGTATGTTTGACAGCTGGCTGGTAGCCTGTATGGATGATGAAGATGATGATGAGGATGAGGCTGAGGCTGAATATGATCTCTGACATGAACCCACTCACCTCTGAATTACACCATCTCCACAGTAAGGTGCTCCGAGTTCATGAGTCAGTTCGGGGGAAGGCACACTCTCCATCTCTCTAGAGAAGGTCAACACTCTGTACGTGTAAACTGTTCCAGCTTTTACATCCCTAGGAAAGCAACACACACACACACACACACACACACACACACACACACACACACACACACACACACACACACACACAGAGAGGCAGGAGTTCTTAGTCTAATAGTACATAATATGGGCCATGCAACACAATACATCAACTGATTTCTATCAATCAAGTGTTATTCTAAACACCTGGAGATTCACAATAATTTACATTAGTAACAAAATTCATTCTAAGTCAATCACTGATCCATTATTTTCAGGAATTCTACCCTCATTTTCTCTTACACTTTACTCCCACATTCCCCTTTCTGGTCACTGTTTTTATCCCTGCCTGAATACAGATATACTCACACCATTTCCCCCCAACCCCCAACCTCACCGGCCCCCACAGCAGGCTAAGAACAACTGTCGGTTGGTGGATCCCTCTCCACTCCACATTCCTGGAACCCCCTTCATGCTGAAAAATGATTACGAAGCTCACACCGGCCATATAACCAACTCCGCTGTATCAGATCCCTGTGTTAGACTTTTCTTGCATTCATTATTGCTCTTGCTTTCAAGCTCATGTGTGTAAACCAATACCTGTGATGCTGGTCCAAAGCTTTGGACCAAAGGGGACCGAGACACACATGAAACAAGGGGGGTGGGGGATCATCAGAGTACGGGGGTAAGCGCCAAGTCCACACCCACAGCTTGCAATGGCAAACCTCGGCCCCCAAATAACGAGGCTCGGAGATCCATCAGATCACATCTGGAGCTGATTACGGGTACAGTCAATCTAAGCCATATGTTATTTGGTCATTAAAAAAGAAAAACTCAAATTTATTGTCACCATCACAAAATGACTGGACGTCAAATGTCTGTTGACAGAGACGCCCTTCTCCGCTGGACAGGAAATCAGGGACAGACAGGATGACAACACATCCAGAAATTGGCCTCTTGACTCCATCTGATGAAGGAGAAAAGCAGCGCCAGCATTTGACGTCATAACAACACACCATCTCGCAAGTTATGTGTTACATACGTGTTATATGGGTGTTACATGCATTCACGTGACCTTCAAATGTCAGAGCCGACTTCCACATGCTGGATGTGATTTGATAAAGACTGTCTGTCACTTCATTCAGCATGAACATGACGTCACACGCAGGGAGTCTGCAGAAAACAGACACGGTCCATTCATGTGGGAATGACACTGGCTGATTTTGTTGATGCGCTAACTATTAATTTACTTCAAAGTGATCAACATGATTGGTCATGTAGCTTTGTGGAAAGTACCACAACTTCCTATAAACCCTGGACCTCCAGGTAGAATCCATATAACAGGGGTTTCCAGGGATGGTACACCAAATATCCACAGAAGAGGAGATACATTGGATTTATAAAAACAGAGGTCTTTTTTCACCCTAACCAGTCCGTGAGAAGATGGGGCAAAGGGATTACTGAATACTTCACAGAGTCAGTTCATCCTAAAAGGTAATGAACTTCAAGGGGACGAGTCTACATTTCAGCACATTTAAGGGTTTAAAGTAGTGTTTTCCAATCCAGTGCTTGGGGTTCCACTGGTGGTCCACGTTTTTGCTCCCTCTAAGCTCTCTGCCAGACAGTCCATGGACTGTCTGTGGGTCACTGAGGACCAGATTTGGGAAACACTAGTTTAAAGAATGGCATGTTTTATTCAAGATAACTTATTTGTACGCGTTTTACTTTTAAGATGTTGGCTCATACTCAGCCTTGTCTTCTGCTGTTCCACATAACACAAGCACTGTATAATGTAGTTAGGGCATCCCCATACTTTAAGTGTTGACCTATACTAACTGTATTTCCACTACATCATCTTTTTAACTTTCATTAAGAACTGCCTGAGCAGACTATGACGGCCCGCTAAAATCACCCAACATCAAATTTGGAGAATCTTATCCATACAGGACAGCACGTAGCCCAAACGTCAAAAGACCTTTTGCAGAAGCTTGGGATTCACCCCGCCTAAAGAAATCCATACTGACAGGTATAAATTTGTTCCAACTCCAAACTGATGTATTTTTGACCCCCAAACTTAAAGCAAATCTTGCCTCACCGCAGCAGTTTCCTCCTGGCATTTACATTTATGCCCCTCTTCCTCAACTCTTCCATTTGACTTCTGGAGATGGAATGACAGTTTCCTGGCATCAATCCCAAAGCAAAAAGAAACAGCAGAGGCCCATTTCTTGTTTTGTTATTACCCTCACTAATCCACCCATACGAGACGCAAGTCACACCAGCACAGAGGTTCCCTGCCCGCACAGAACAGCTCAAAGGATGTACAGGTGCTGCCTGCAAAGCGTGCCAACCAAAAACCTCAGGCATGCCCGCCGCCTTGCTGTAGGCCAAGTGACGTCAAGCGCACGCAAGCATGCACTGCCCATGCAGCAGTTCTCAAAACGCACAGTATAGTCCCTTTGTTATGCTCCTCTACACACTATTATGGTGAGAAACTGGTCCCTTTCTCATGTCATGGTGGCGTCCAGTGGCCATGTCCAGTGGAAAAACTGAGTCATCAGTTGTTGGTGCACAGGATTTCATTTGGGGGGGTCAGCTAGTTTTTTATCCTCTGAGGACCCATTCCAAGCAGTTCCCAGTGGCAAACTGCAATCTCCTCACATCCATGACCAGTTTCTGTACTACTATATAAGGTCTTCATAAGAAATACTATGGAAGATAAACATTACCCTGGTAACATTTCTGACTAGGGCATGCAGAGTAAACACCCATCCATCCATTCAGCTTCCATCCACTTACCCTGGTCAGGGATGTGGGGGGCAGGGTAAACATCTAGACTGTTGTGTCAAGGTTCTCCATTAGCAAAAACATTGAAGGGGGGGGGGAATTTTTGCTTAACGTATGGAAATTTTCAAAGTATACAGATAAAAGGATGCATGGAAAAAAGCAGGTGCCTTTCTCTGACGAGCATATATTAAGTCGGGATGAAAGACGAGAAAGTCAATGCGATCCTGAATTAGATTACATTCAGAAGGCAATTAACCTGCTTAACCTGCTAACCTCCTAAAAAGGTCTCGTTTAGATGAATATACATACATTTTATAGATGCGCCAGCTGCATAGCGCAAACACAACAAGCTGTACAATAACACCATTTCCTCGTCGGGGTTGTGTGTTTTTTAACCGACACTATAAAACCATAGGGGGAAAAAATGAACAATTAAAAACACGCTAACAGCAAACAGAAGAAGAGATTTGTTTGAGCAGCGGCTCGAGTTTTCAGGGGGTTCAAGCAAGGCCAGCTTCCCCCCCCCCCCCCCCCAGTCAGCGGAGTTACAAGGTGCTCCTGGTAATGGAAAGGAAGCAGTAACGCTCAGTAAGTGACAAAACAAACAAGTTAAATCACTGGGCGGGCGTGAACGACACGGGCAGCGCTTACGCGTTCGCCCGGCGCGGTCTGCCCAGGCGTGCTGCTGTGAGAAACAGAGCCTTCAGTCACACAGCGAGAAAATACTACGGCCAGGACCGTTTGTTTTTTTCTTTCTTTTCCATGCTCCACAGAGAGACAGCTATAATGGGATACCACAGAAAGGCCAAACTGCAGATCCAGCCTGGAATATACCTTTAAACGACCAGACATACAGCGTGAGACTTCCAAAGAAACCAAACTCCCACATTAACTGCCGTATTAGGTAACGCAGCATATGCGCAGCGTGCGTTTATGATTCGTGGCGCGGTCCTCACCGCATGGGCGTGACGCAAGTGACTGACAATATTTCACATATCGGTATTTCATACAGTGACTTGTAAAACAGCTGGAAGGTCCTTCAAAGAAATATTAAGAAGCACCTCTGCCCAAATGGCTACCCCCCCCAAATCATTCATGCAGCCCAGGGAAGTTATCTGTATTATCCAAAGTGGGAGAAATTAAGGCTTTGCGTTTTTTTTCCAGTAGGTCGGCATCCTGCTGGAGGCCGCGGCAAGGTAAGTCACCGTGGTTTTTCACTGGAGCCGCAGTTTCACATGAGGCATCCAACTTACCCCCACCCCCCACCAAGATAAACAGCCATCTCAGGCACTCATTTTTGGAGGGAAAATAAAAGCATTCGAAAGAATGAAAGAAAGGAATGAAAACAAACCATAAATATCCTCCCAAAACACTTTCAGAAAAAGACAGAGACAGCGCTTACGGAAAAACAATATCGAAGGCCAGATTAGAAATGATAGTATATTTTTATCACTAGTTATTTAATGATTTATTCATTTTTAATGACGTTTTCAGAGAACATTTACAGTGTCAGTCTGAAACAGGGTTTATATATAAATGGACCAGGACAGTGGATTCTGCAGCAGTCCAATCAGGTTGACTCCGGACTCTAACAGGAAGCTAGAACATGATGTCATCCGTTAATCTGGAGATCTGGGATATCAGATCCAAATGTCGGAATCAGAAGCTTCGAGTGATAGAGCATTTCAGGGCAAGACGTGGGGTGCCTCCGTGAGCCAGGAGTGGCAGTCAATAAATCAATGGGCAGAGAACTAGTTTCATAGGCTATCAAGGCTATCATATCTGTGATTTATCGAGGGACTGCAGGAAAAAAGAGGAGAATGAAAGGACCGGGGTCAGGTATTCTGCAGTGTCAGAGGATGGCTCTGAGTGCCTCAGGCTGATCGACCTGCCTAAACACAATAGAGAAAGATGACAAACTCCCAGAATCCCCCAGGTTTCCTCTAAATGCATGATACTTTCTCACCATAATGATTCTAATATTCCTCATTTATAAGAGTTAGACGAAACCATTCATCATTTCAGGCACAAAGTCTTTTGTTTTGGTTTGTTGGAAACCCTGAATTACCCAGGTATAAATTCTACAGCTTTTCTTTTAAGGTTTATTCTCAGATTTTCTTCATACAAACCCCACCCCCCACCCCAACCCAGCCGCACCTCCCCACCCTACTGACTGAAAGGAAAATCGAATTTGCATGACCCGCTTCTCATTCAATCGGCAAAAAACTCAATAGCAGTCAATCAATAGCAATAACAAAAGATCACGGGAAATTAAATTTTTATCTTGCCAAAGATGTAAATGCCATGAAACTCAGACGGCACATCTATCCTGGGCTCCCTGGAGAGCTTTGCTGGGTAAATGTTGCTGGGCTTCCCGTTAAATAACCTTATCTCGCCCAGCCCTATGAAGGATACTGACGCTTTTAATTGCCATTCACTTACGGGGTCCCTCACCTACAAAATTGCATGAGCTCTTGGTGGCATACCTTGTCCGTCCAGACGGCTGAGCATGTAATGTGGGAACCTGAGACGCTGCAGATCATGGTGCCCCGTCTGGGGCCTAGAATTACTCTGGCCCCCACAGCAAAACTGCCACATTGGGCAGCATGTCAACAGGACCCCGTGGCAGCTGCGTACACATCTGCATGTATGCTTCTCGAGGCCAGTGCCCGTAACATGCTCTTGGTACATCGCATGAGCTTCAGCGAGAAACACATTGCAAGAGGCAGGGTGGGAGGGGGGCAAAAAAGCACATTAACAAATATAAGTAAATAAATCACACATCTACATTCAATGCGCCAGTGCTCATGCCCCTGTGGTTAACTGCCTGTCGTCAGTCCCAAACGTGGTCCAATTTAGCCTGTAAATCTTTACTGTGGCCTCGTTCACAAAGCGAACCACAGGCGAATGACACTTTTAAGGTCCCACAATGAAAAGATGCTGTTGTTTCCTTCCCCTTTGGGGAGGGGGAGTGGGGGTGCTGGTGGCAGAAAGCTTCTCCAATGAAAACTCCAAACAAACCCAGAGCAGACACTTTAATTTGAAGAAATTTTATCCTTTTCTACATTGGGGTGTCTGCTGAAGGAATGCAAGCTGGGTGCTCGATGGTGGAGAGGGAACCCCCTTAAAGGCTGTAGTTATGGGCGTAAGTTCTCAAAAAATCCACAATTATTCCTGATCAGCCTGCAGTTGTATTGCACTATAGGCTGTATGTTTATACTCCTCGCTTGAGCTATTGGATTAAGTCAGTAAGAGATATCCATCTGGCTCTGAAATAAAAAAAGGAGGGAAAGAATTAAGAGAAGTTTGGAAGGGCTAAAAACAAGCTAAAGAATTTGGGCAGATGTCCATGGTAGAGAATGCACTGGAGAGAACGTGAGATTATTGGTGCACCCCCCCCGCCACCCCCCCGCCTTTATCGCATGCTTCCAAACTGAGCGTAGGTCAACTAACTCGATAAAGAGACTAGGCCTGTATGCTGAAGGCCCCTTGAGGGTTCGGTGATTGGACACGATATGGGAAGGTTAGCCCGTCACTAAACAAAAGAGTCAGGCGATTGAAGTGTAACCAAAGATAACATATTGGTAACCAAATTTATTAGCTAGTCGCTCAATACGGACGGCCTGTCTTCAGTCTCTGCCCCCATGACCAGAGGCTGCCTCGTATCCGATGCCTCAAGAAATAGATTAAGATGGTCCGTGGGTGTGCTTTTGAGCACAGCTGTACTGTCCAGCCTGACAGGGGACACGTAAAAGTCACAAACCCCAAAAGACGACAGTATGTAGGCTGGTGAGGAAAATATTTTTAATTCTGAGATCGACTTCGATTTACAAGCACGTCCTTCTTGGAGAGCTGGCTGGAAAAGGATACACTTGAAAAATCAACAGATATAGAAGGACAAGAACAACTTCTCAGGAAGACCCATTAAACAATTAGACATCACGACGCTTATATCACAAGGAGCCATTTTATTTTCCGACTGCTGACTGACTGCGTCATATCCCTGCATGAGCTTCATCACCAAAACAGCAATTCCTTTATGGACACACATAATTAAACTGAAAAGGTGCCTTAAAAAGAAATTTATAGCATCAAGTCACATTTTGACAATTGGACTTTCAGCATTCTAAACAAAGGAATGCATTTGTACCATAGTGGAACATGCCTACTCAACCTGCTATCCTAACATCTCATAACATTCTGATACATAATGATCATTACAGAGGTCTAGAGTGATATTCTGATAACGATACCAGTGTTGCCTCCTTCTTACAAACTTATCCATCTAATTTTTCACCAGTAACTAGTGTCCCAACAAACCCAAGACCTCAAAAAGACCCTAAAATCGATATTTTGGTATTTTGTCTTGGGTGCGACGTTAAACTACATCTGGCCCTGCAAGTGGTCCCATAGAAAGGCTGCATGTATGAGGATGTGGGAAATCCCTCTGGAGCCTCATCCCCTGAAAAGTCAAGACCGCCCCAGAGCCAATGGGGTCAGGTCTGTTGGGGATCAGAACTGGTGTGGTGCTGAGGCGTCGCCCATTGCACAGCAGCACTTGGGTCCTAATTTGAGGCGGCCCATCCAGGTAGGCTGATGGAATGTCTTGTCTCTCCAGCATGACGACCATCTTCCATCTTCCTGCTGTCGGAGGAGTTTCATAAACTCCGCATTTCAGTGGAGGCACTCTCTGAGGTACGCAGACCGGGGAGTGGCCAGATCCCTGTAGGTGGGTGCACCTATTATTAGTCTGGTCACTGTGATGCCTGCCATACTCAGGGAGTAGCTGTTGCTGTGGCAGATCAGCTCCTCCCGATGGTGTCGATGTCACTCCTTTCAACGAGCATATTATGAGACTCAGGCTAAGGCACTCTGGGTGTCCTGTCTGTTGTCTCAGTATATGCTCCACCAACAAGGAATGATGTCTCAATGAGGGAGACATTTTATTCGCAGCCTTGCTTGGTGATTGATGGGTGCCCACGAAGTGACAGTCCTCTGGTCATGGCTGACTTCAGTGCGACCAATGGCATTGACTGGGCTGGCTATGAGGATTGTGTTGGTCCCACAGGTCTGGTGACCGTGGTGAAAGTGGCTCCATGTTCCTTGACTTTGCAAAAGGTCAGGGACCACAGGTCACTGGATCCTGGTTCCAGTACCCTGGGCTGCATCGATGGACTTGGTACTCCAATACTGGTGGTGTGGCGAAGATTTATCACATCATTGTGGGCAGATGCTGGAGGCTCCTACAGAACTGCAGGGTTTACGAAAGTGCTGAGTTTGTGAATTCTGACCACAGATTTGTTGTTGCTACTCTGAAGATTCAGTTTAGGTCCAGCAGGCTACCACCTACTAGGAGAATGAGGCTGGACCTGGCCAGACTCCAAGATCAGGCTGTTTCTAATGAGCCTGTATGCGGTTTGTTAGGAACTTGCAGTCTTGGGTGCAACTGCCAATTGTAATGTGATGTGGGATACCTTCTGTGACAATACCCTGAAGGTTGCTGAGGGTTGTGTTGTTGTTGCCAGTGTTCACAGAATGTGGTGTTTCATCTCACAGGGCACCCTGGATATTATCAAGATGACAGCTCTAGTCTGTACCAGGAGCTGAGAAGGATGGCTGCAAGAGCCCTTAGGGCAGATAAGGAGGCGTTTGATAGAATAATCTGTGAGCAAGTGACACACCATCTATGTTCCAGCGACCCAAGTCCTGCTTCCAGAGGAATCAAAGCATTACACACATCTGAATCTGTTTCTTGGCGAGTCACAGTTAGGGCGGGTGATAGAATGTTTCTTATGGAGGACACTGCAATTGTACAGCTGATCCTCCGGCTAGAATGTTGGACATCTTTGGATTCACAATTCTTGAGGCTGATCCTCTGATTAGCTGTGAACCATCCAATCTCACTGAGATTGCACAGGTGGTGAACCAGCTGTGGGTAGGGAAGGCCACAAGGACCTGTGGTATTTGT
The DNA here is from genome assembly GCA_011763525.2 of Mormyrus iriodes. NCBI lineage: Eukaryota > Metazoa > Chordata > Actinopteri > Osteoglossiformes > Mormyridae > Mormyrus > Mormyrus iriodes. The sequence goes on from JAAGVU020000113.1 coordinate 5,519,034, forward strand.
GATAAACTTCTCCAGGCTGGTGGTAAGGCTATCCTCATAGTATTGCAAGCAATCTTTGCTTCCATTTGGGAGACAGGCATCATCCCAACTAACTAGAAAATGGGAATTGTTGTCCCTATCGGGAAAGGGAAGGGTGATCGCCTGGATTGTGGCAACTACAGGGGGATAACACTGCTATCAGTGCCAGGTAAGGTCCTAGCTAGGATAATGTTCAGTATCTGTAACAGTATTTGTGATCACTTGCTCACCTACCAGCGAACAGAGCAGTCTGGTTTTACGCCTAAGAAGTCTACCATCAACCACATCCTGGCAGTGAGGGTTCTCATCGAGCGCAAACTCGGCAGAGTTTCTTTGCACCATTTGTTAATTTTTGTAAAGCGTTTGATTCAGTTAATTGAGCTGCCCTGTGGGACATCCTGAGACTTCGAAGGATGGCCTCAAACTTGCTGGATGTCATGGCTGGCCTCTACAATGGTACTGTGAGTGCTGTGAAGAGGAAAGGCAGAACCTCTGCATTTTTCCCAGTTGATTCTGGGGTATGTCCCTGGTGTCTTCTTGCTCCCACTCTGTCCAGTGCTTGTATGGACTGGGTGTTGAGCAGGGTCGTGGGGTCCAGTGTCTGTGGGGCATCAATTAGTAAAGAAAGATTCACTGATGTTGACTTTGCTGATGATGCTGTAATCATCATTGAATCTTTAATGAAGCCTCTGATCGGGACTTTCAAGGGACTAAGCGAGGATTCTGAGTGTCTGGGTTTGCGAGTGTCCTGATCTGAACCATGACTTCTTGGGCACAGCCATCAGCAGTGTGTCTGTTTGCAGAGAGAATGTTGACTTCGTTGAGAGGTTCACTTACCTCAGCAGCGACATTCATGTCTCTGGTGACTCCTCCTTTGAAGTCAGTAGACGGATTGGGAGAGCATGGGGGGTCATGAGGTCGTTGGAAACGGGTGTGTGGTGCTCTCGATATCTTTGTAAGAACACGAAGGTCCAAATCTTTAGAGTCCTAGTGCTCCCTCTTTTTCTGAATGGCTGCGAGACATAGATGCTGTCCAGTTAACTGAGACAACAACTGGACTCCTTTGGTACCCTGTCTCTTCTGAGTGTCTTTGGGTACTGCTGGTTTGACTTTGTGCCAAACATGCGGTTGATCAGGGAGTCCCGAATGAGGCACATTACCTGCATTGTGATTCCAACCGGAATCCCGAGTGTTTCAACATGTCATGGGTGAAACAACACGCTACACGTGTGCATGCTCCCCAACTTGACTTAACTTGACCCATAAAGTTACACCTGTATTTAACAACTGGATACCAAAGCAGAAAAGTTACACAGCTACTCCTTCCCTTAGAGGTGCATGAGGAAAATATGGCCCAAAAAATTACTTTTTCAGGGAACAATATTGGAAGGTTTAACATATAATCCCTGGAACCACCCCAACAGAGGAACACAGTTTCTTGCCGGTAGTGATATTTGCCTCTTTGGATTGCACTCTCCATTAATCAGTGTTTTACAGGCAAGATTCAAATAACTTCCTTTAAATGCTTTGTTCGTGAAAGGACCTCTCTGGTAAGCTTCATTTCAGGCACAGGCACTGCACTGTAAAATTAAAGTGATCGTGAAGCGTTATTTGCCCAATTATGGGGTCTTCCACAGCCATTGATCTTCCACACTGGGAGCTTATCACAGGAAACATAGGGCACAAAGCGCAGGACATGGTGCACAGGCTGCCAACCCATTGCAGGGCTCACACACACACGCACACACACATGCACACACACTCTGGGAAATTTAGTGACCGCGGCTGGCATAACCACAGGTATAGATCTCTGGCAAGGGGATAATATCATAAAGAACCACTTCTTGTCTATCCATCAAAATTCCAGATAAACAGAAAACACCTACTAGACTGATCTTATGTGACAGTCATTCTGACAGCTTCACCACTTGACAAGAGGAGCATGAGCATCAAGGCAGCGAAAGGAAGGTGATTTGACACATGCCCGATTCCTTTACAACAAATTTGGCACCTCCTATGTCTTGGTATGGAGGGGAGGTCCTAAAACAATTACTACTCTGAAAAAAAAGCATGTAGTGTGAGGCACCCTCAATTTGTGCTTCAGCTCTGTGACATGTGTTGGACATCTCTACCCACAACAGGGGTGCAGTTCCAGCACGTTCTCCTTTTCCGGGGGTGGGGGGAACACATCACATACGAAAAATGCGGCCTCGCCAGAAATGGAAAAGTGCGGAAATGCCCCCTCGGGAGGTCTACAAGGGTGAAAGAAGACAGTGGAGGCAGGGTGATGAGATTTACAGAGCATACCAGCAGCAGGGGATGTTGACATAACAGGAGAGGGAGTACAGGGGCTCCCTGTGGAAGGCTTGGCTGGTGGGGAGTGGCTGGGGGAGTCTTTGAAGGGGGAAATATCAAAAGCAAGACAGAAAACGGGTCCATTAATAACCAAAAAAACAGCCGACCTACAACGGAGTGGCCATTCTCAAAGGAAGAGCGGATCTCACTTGCCGTTACAGGAACACGTGGCATATTTGATGAGAGACCCTCAAGCTTCAACACACACCAGCATTTCTACTTCACTAACATACCTGCTTCATGCTACCTCTGGCACGACCCAGTGATCCTTCCACAGTAAAACTTTCTAGAATGTTTCACGGCATCTTACACTTTATCGACTGAGCAGACACCTTCATCCACATTTTTGAGCAGGCAGGGTCAGATGGTACCTGGAGTGATTGGGGGTTAAGGGTTCTTGCTTGGGAGCCCAAGGGTGAAATCAGCTTGCCGCCCCTGGGATTTGAACTGCGACCTTTCGATTACAGCATACTTAACCCAGTGAACCATACACCTCCCTTACTTTGCAAAGTGAACAGGTAACATGGGGAAAAACGTATCAGGCATTCAGGCCATTGGCCGCAAATACAACCATAGTTTAACAGATTAAACAAACGGAGGACAATAGCCACATGCATCACAAGTCCCCCACGCAGCACCATCCCTTTTATGCTACAACACATCCAGACAGCATTTGGAATACCCAAACCTAGAATGCATCTGGACTGGTAACCACAAACACGTCATTATTTGTGCACCGTCAATTATCTAACAAGACTTCATCTCTGGTAACTTCAGCTGCCTCAGAAATATTAATGTTCTGTATAAATGATGTAGCAATGTATTACTACACACCCATGACAAGCTCCATTGGGCGACTCTGTTGTGAAAGGCGCCATATGAAAATAAATTGAATTTAATTGAATATTAATGGCCCTGCTGCATGCTTTTCCCTTTTCGAGGGAATGGTGCTTCACACATTGAATGTATGTTCTTTCAGTGTTGTTGACATGTTAAGATCATCAGCATCAATGAAAGGATGCAATAGGGGAGCGATATGGATGACACAGATCCACGGAAAGCCCAACTTGGGCATTGGAACCATGAACAGAAGCACCGAGTGACCTTCACGCGTAATACAAGAGCTACAGTTGGGCTCACCTGTCCACATATCTGCGGCTGGTGTCCGGCATGTCCAGGCCCAGCGGGGCATCGCGGAATGGCGGATGGCGCAGAAGGCGGTAGCGGAGTGGCTGGCAGTCACGGCATAGGGGGCAGTTGGGCCGGGAGGCTAGCAGTGTGGCGTCAATCTCCAGGTGCTGCTCCGTGGTGAAGAACTGCACGCCATACACCTCCTCTTGCACCGAGAGGCGCAGCGTGAGTGGGATATCGCAGAAGACGTGCGCTGGCCCCAGTGACACGTTCTGCCCACCCACCGTCAGCAGCAGGATGTTGTGGATGGCTGGCAGCTGGCTCTCCTCAGGCGAGAAGAAGGTGACCCAGACAGTGAGCGACTCGGGCACCAGTGGATAGGGGAACTCCAGCTGGAGCATGCAGCCCTGCAGCGGGCAGGGTGGAGGGCCCACGGTGCTGGGCTCCATGCCTGTATTGGGGCTCCATGTGTGTACACTGGGTTCGCATGCTTGCTCCACGTCTGGGGGTCCTGGGGGCAAAAGGAGGGGACCCATAATCTCAAATCAGGATCCTCAGACTCCACACGACATCCTATTCTTTAATCCATAAGAACCTGCATGACTTTGACCATTGTACACAGCTGCATTTCCATTTAACAAAGCTATTCAGGTTAAGCAATTTTAATCAAGCACCTTCTGGGACAGCTTCAGGCACAGTTTGCAGAACATGTTTGCGTGATGCTTTTGTTTTGGTTCGGCAACACCGGGTGCACAACGCAGCTGCGCTCCCGGACTCCCAACACGCGTGCAGTCTGAATAAACAAAGCTCAGCATATGCCGGACCACCTCCGCACACAGGATGGGGAGCGGTCACCGCTGCCCTGCAGCTACATGGCCAGGACCTCGTACGACATCTGCATGGTCAAATCCCCAAGGAGGATGTGCAACCAGTAGGGGGCGTCAGTCAGGCGGGGTATCAGGAGGTCCGGGGTGGTCCTGGAAGAAAGGCCACGTTCCAGATGGATCCCCTCTCCTGACATGACGCACAGTGGTTGGAATCAGCCCCCCCTCCCTTCTTATTTCTTGGAGCTGTAATAAACGTCACCCTCATTCCACACGAGCAGCACACATTTTTTTGTGACCCCCCCCCCCCCAACACAGCTCACTACTGTGAAGCCAGCCTGCAGTGGCTCTCGAGAGGCCTCTCGCAAGGGCTTCCACTTCAGGAGCACAATTAGGCCGTGCCATATTTGGCGGTGGCGGCAGGCTCGCATTATTCAGTGTGACGTATGCATCCGTTGAGCGTTTTCGAGAAGCCGGCGTCCGCTAGACACCGCGTTCTCCGCCGGTTCGCTTTCACACACTTCCAAGCTGGCAGCCGTGGGATCCATTCGCTAACCTCATTTCTGGGAAGCGTACAAAAATCCAATGTTTAATCAGGCAAGCTGTGAAATCAGCCCCTGGGCTCAATTATCACAACACATTTATTACCGTAAGTGTGTGTGTGTGTGTGGCCAAAACAGAGGTAACCTCGAGAATTATGGATCTGAAATACACAGTGTTTTTGATTTTTTTCTCCCCTTCCTCAAACCCCCCCCACCCTCCCCATCTCAGTGCTTAATTTCTCAGTGGGATTTCTGACTATGCTAACACGTGCTATTAAGTCAAGAGCATCATACAGAAAATGAATAGCCATAATTAGAGCGTGACAGCTATTTTCACAGGTTCCAGCTGCGCGCATCAAAGTTTTGGTTTTATCTGATAACGAAACGGACGGTACGAGGCAGATTTCGACCATCGGCACGATTAATTACGGGAAAGTGTGAATGGATCGATGTCCCGCGCCCTTTTGTGTGGCACTTGCTCCTCCCTGTGCGATTGTTTATGAAAGAGGAGAATGACCGTCAAGGGTGGGATAGGGAAAATGAGTCAGCCAGCTAACCATTCCAACGTGGTGGTGAATGCTACCATTCACTCAGTGCCGTGTGACATTTACAGCACCCAAGCTGTCTCCCAGCCTAGAGTGACGCTTCAAAAGTAAAAAAAAAAAAAACACAACACCAGGTTTACAAGTCTGCACTTGGACTTGTGTTTCATTTCCAAAAACAATATATTATGAACGTTGTCATCTGAAATGCTCATTTAAGTCCTGCCTTTGGTTGATAAACAGACCTTCCTTCCAGGCATCACGGCTACAGTCCCATCTCAGGACAGGGGGAAGGACGGTCAAGGTGACCGGGCCATTTGAATCCTGGATATTGCTTTTTTAGCTGCCTGGTTAATCCTGTTGGGGTATTAGCCTGTCTAGGAAGGCTCTCGTTCTAGGAAACCAGCAAAGGAGCTTTTCAAGTCAAATTCCAACTTAATTGGCATCCGTTCATTTGCCGGTGTTCGTCCAGCTTACTCCAACCTCCTGGCACCCCATGGGAATTGGGGTCTGGGATTTGCAGGAATGGTCTGTGCTGAAGACAGATGGATAAGGTCTGAAGGACTTGCTGGGGCATGTAGAGACTTGCAAGGACATGCTTTGACCTGCATTCTGCTAGCTTGGAGGCAGGTACCTTCGTGACCCTGCCCTTGCATTCATCACATTGACATTTTTACCCATTTACATTTGATCCGTTTTAATAATTTAGGTTACGTACATATATCCTTACAAATGGTCAGGCCACGCGGAAGGAGGGATGGAGAACAGCTGGCTCACTGTAAACCACTCTACACAAGATCTACCCATTTGTCCACTTCCGATATCTGCTCCAATAAAAAGTCTGTCCTGGAAAGCAAGGCAGAATACACGCCCTGGACAGGGCACCAATCCATCACAGGACACACACACACTGAAGGCAACTTACGGTCACCATCTCACCAGAAGAGTGTAGTCTTTCAACTGAGGGAGGAAATGAACAAATGTCATCTTCTGAGGTATCGTGACGGCACATGAAGACAAAAACGCTATTTGAAACTGAATTATGAATTCTGTGCCCGTCCCTTATCGTAAGTGTCCAGGCTGCCTCTCTGTCCTATCACAAACACTTTCATGATGGTCTAATCAGCAGATGTCAGAGAGGAACCTGGAGCTGCGGAACCAAGCTACAAACTGCCTTTCATCTGCATACTCTGAAGGACGCTTCTGGCTGCTATCGTGCAGCTGAATAAAAACCATGAAATATCCACAAAATTCACTGAAGTGCATCCTACAAGCAAAGCACCATCCACTTGAGCCACCTGTCTGAGTCAACAGTGACTATCTCCGTCTTACAACGGGACTCAAGCAAACAACTACCAAGTTCCTGCCTTGGTGTGAACCTGAGACAGTTCAGGGCTTGGATAGGCAATGTTCAGAATGGCTTGGGCATGAGTTAAGGAACCTCGACAGAGGAATAGGCATTCTCGTAGGATGGCAGCGGACAAACAAGGCTAGGCATCAGGGACTGGAGGGAATGTGTGTGGGGGGAGGAAACCAGCAGCTATGTTTGTCCATTCCTCCTCCACGTGCTCCAGATTTCCTCACTTGGGAGGCCGTGGTATTTGCGTCAGAAATATTCCACGGGCATTTTTTTTCCCCTGCTGCATAATCTTGCTGCAACCAATCAAGTTCTCAAATGAAATGCCCTGCTTTTTCCACGCAGGGGGCTGGGGAGGCAAGGGGGGGGGGGGCAGGAAGGGGCGCGTGCGTGGTCTGGCCGTGTTTCAGAATGCTAGAAGGAATACTGGTGTTGTCCTGAGAAAATCGGACTGCATATTCCTGACAAAATTCAATCTGGGTGAGGTTTCTACTGACAAGCTAACAGGAAGTCGGCAACAGGAACAACGAGCGACAAACAAACAAACAAAATGTGAAAAAAGACTTGGCATATTGCTATATTTGGACAGGCTGAAGATCATTATGACAGCTTGGAACGGCAAGGCCCTCAGCCAAGCACGGCCCCACACGGGGATCCTCGACACTCCGTGCTACCGGAGACCTCACATGAGAGGCCAGTGGGGGCGGGGGGGGGGGGATGGGGTGGTGGGGATGGGCAAGATGACAGGTCTGGAAAAACAGCTCAGCACAAGCAATCAAGGGCTACAACAGAGCCCATGGTTCAGAATCAATTCTCTAGAGCGGTGGTTTTGTGGCTAAATGGCCTTAGCATCAGTTGCATGGCGGTGGCCCAGTTGTTAAGGTAGCCTGCCTAGCTAGTGCAACTTTTGCTTAAGGTAGCAGGTTGAATTAGGACAGTTTTCACACCATTCACATCTTTGAAAAAAACTGCAGAAACAAATCATTTTTAAGAGCTTTGCATTCTTTGATCATGTTTTAGTTTTAAACTACCACCACAATTGGGTAAATCGTGCCATGAATATATCATCACAAATGTGGCGTGTGCCCTTTTTAATAGATGGGCATGCCAGTGTTTAATCCTCCCGAGGAACGGCAGTCTCCTGAATGCCTGGCTCCTGTTGGTCTTGCTTAAGAGGGACGCAGACTTCAGCCTGGGTTGTTTCAGTTCAGGCAAACTAAGCAGTCACTTGTGCATGTTTGACAAAGCCCTGTAATAGCTGCTGTTATGTGTTTTATTTCCAGTAAGAACTCCCTCTCCCTCCAGGATCACATTCTCCGGAGGCTGCCCGAGACTCCTGGAGCACTTGCACAGGCCAGTCGAGGCCAAGGCTTTTGGCTTGTACCTTAAACTCCATCTCTTAATTGCCCAACTGAACCAATACGGATTCAAGCTGGAGTCACCCAACAAGGATTTGTTTGAGGCACCATACAAATTAAAGGGCAATTTAATCACCCAGGGGGACAGCTGGGCACAAGCATCGAGGTACACCTATCACTCTTGACAAACCGCAAGCCCTTAGTCACTTGACTGGCCACGAATTCTGCCGGTATGCTGGAAGAGCACTTGGAAACATTATAGTGTCCTGGTGCTCAAAGAGCTGCAGGTCTGCAGGAGGCGTAGTGTGCTGAGGCTGCGTTTACAGCAATTTGCCCTGCCCACCCAGAGTCTGCTCACAGAGTGCACACAGTGGTCCAAACACTGGGCTGAATGCTAATCAGATGATAATTTAAACACCTGCAGGGGTATATAGTGTGTGTGTGTCAGGGGGTCAGAGCACACAAGGCCGAGCTGACATGGAATTTGAGTCCTCCCCCCGATTGCCGGCAAAACACTGAGCTAACATTTCATATCAGCCACCCCCAACCAGAAACAGCATGAAGCAGTCCTAAGCATGGACGCATGCCTCTGCATCTGGTCGCAATACACTGAAAACTGTCTGCGTTAGGACTGCATGAGCCAGTACATTTCGGTTGGCAACTGGGCAAAGCATTGGGGGGGAGGGGGCAAATTCCAGGTAGGAGACCCATTCCACAGATTCCCCCACTTGCTCCCCTCCTCCTACACCCATGTGCCACTTCCATTCGGCTGCAAGATCCCATCCCGTGAAAGATCAGAAGCCGCGGCACGCACGCTTGGGTCATTTCCACATGCTTCCCCACATGCCAGAGCTTCTTTCATTTCTTTTTTTTTCTTCCTCTACCCTCATCCCTCTCCCGTGCTATTTCACACTCTCGCCAGAGCTCTCCAGAGCACGGCGATGGAGAATTATGGGAGGGGGCCCCATCCTGCCAAGACAATGTGTCGGTCTGCGCGGGAAGCGAGGAATGCAATGAGGGAGAATGGTGTCCTGGCTTGGACTGAGGTCTGTCACCCCCCCCCGCCCCAACAGTCATGCTTAAAACACGGCAGCGATGGTGACTGCAGACCTGAAAGAGCAGAAAAGTGAGCTGAGGGAAATTGTTCCAAAGGTGGAGGGAGCAGAGACAGTCTCCATACATAGCAGCTACATGCCTGGACATGCCTCTCAGGCAGGACTGCAGTGGCTGCTCAGCCCGCCAGACTCAAAGAGATAAAACCAGGCCTGCTGCCACACTGTCTAGCCTCCCGACCCAAGATACCCCTGGGGTAACTGAGTTTGCCTCTAGCGGTAAGCTTTCAAGTCAGCCACATTGAGCAGCTTGTCAGGCTCCGAGGTTACGGACCAGCACACGATGTTCCCACAAATGTCTGCTCCACCATGGTATAAATCACCTCTTCACATCATCGTCCGGGGTGCCTCAAGGATAATACTTTTCAGTGTTATCTTCTGGCCATCTGATAGCATGCAGTATGCAATTAAATAGCTTAAAACATGTGAACTGACAGGACCACCAGGGGCGGGGTTAATGGCAGGTGCTTTTCAATGGAAACTGATCACTAGCTCCAGGGTCCACAAGTGCCTTAGCTAATGAAACCCAGCTGACCCTGATTAGTTGTTGTCCTCATTATGGTTTAAATATGGTGGGTGAATTTGTGAGACCACTGGGAGTATAAGTCAGTCACAATAAGGTGCCATAAAGGGGCTGGTGATATGTTCTTGTTTGATTTGCTTCATTTGATGTGTTTTATTGCTCATTTAGTTTATGTATGATTGTTTGTTTTGTCTATTAATGAGCATTGTCCTCTTTTTTTGTTACATTTTTTTTAAGCTTTTGTTTTAACCCCATGTTTGTAAGATGTGAAATTGAGTTGACCTCGAACATTTGCCTAATAAAAGCAGAATCCCCCCCCCCCACACACACACATGGTCACAACAAGGCAAAAAAAAAAAAACTGAGAGGATGACGTCATGCATTTCCAGGAGGTGGTTCATCTGTGTGTCTCACTTCTATAGCAAGGCCAGGCTGGCAAACACGACTGTGCCAGACACACAATTTAGTGTCAGCCCCACTGGGAGTCCCCCCCCCCCCCCCCCCCCCCCCCCCCCCCCCGCCGCT
>JAAGVU020000113.1:5529420-5539513 GCA_011763525.2 Mormyrus iriodes
CCCCAACCCCCACCCCCCGACAGGCTGTAGCTCTCGTGTACTTAGAAGCTGGGGCAATTCTTTTTTCTCCGTCCTGTAGATTTGATTTATCCTGAGCAGAACAAAAATGCCAGTGGACTCCAAACATATTAAATAAACGTGTCCTCATACATGTGCGGGAGGGGGTGACCATATACCCTCAGCTACTATAAATGTACTAGGAAAGAATTGTCCTTTTGGCGAAAACAGTGAATACCACCTGCCACTTTGATATATAAGTGCCTCACGTACATGTAGTAATTATTAATACAGACTTGTTGGACCAGCACTGCTGAGAATATGCAGAAGACATAGAGTCCACCTCCTGCGTACTGCTATCTTGTTCTCTTGTTCTGTCGAAGAGGCAGCCAGGGAAAACATCCTATTTTGGGAAACCCACTGATTCTTTTTCTAAGATTGTGGGGTTTTTTCTGTTCCTTACAGTCCGGGTAAAAGCAACACTCTGACGGGGACAAGTCAGATCACAGAGCCCATGTTTGTTTGATCGGCATCAAGATAAGCAAGATCTTTCTTTTGAAGAAAGCACCCCCCTATTCACCCACCCCCGGATTCATGAATGTTGAACATCAACAAAAAGATCAAGGGTGAGTGACTGGGTGGTTCTGAGGTCCAGTCGGGCTAAGCGAGTCAAGTGAATGGAGTCACTTAGATACGGTCTGTTAAGGACAGATGCATCACTGATGACAGAGGTAGAAAGTTCAGGTTCAGAAAGTACAGATCCAGACCAAGATTTTGTTTCAACCAAGTAGTTGAGTGCCCTGTGAATGTGACTCTTTATACTCAAGTACTTGGTTGAAACAAAGCCTTAGTCTGGATCTGTACTTTCTGAACTGAACTTTCTACCTCTGAGTGATGAGAAGAACAATTCTGTATCACCAAAGTCATGTGCTGCTTGCCAAGTTGACTGGAGAAGTTTACGTGGCTTACAGTAAGATGGGGGGGAAGGAGTGATGTTTTCATGTCTCAGTGACAGGCAGAAACGGCCAGTACGGGGCTCGCAGAAGCCTAAGTTCAGGATGACTCAGCACGACGGCCTTACCTTCAGCCTCCCGGGGGCTCCAGTGTCCGGAGGGGGAGCATGGGCGGGGTGACGATGAGTTGGAGGCATACTGGATGAGGACCCTCCCCTCTGTGCATTTGTCACATACTGATCCCACTTCTCTAGGAAACCAACAGGCAGCAACGGGAACCAACTTAGATACATTTAACACTGAAAACTAAGGGCATAATTTATATGGCTACAGGCTACATGTGAAATTGACTTCAGATGCTGGATCTTGTCACACCAAATCACGGTTTATTAGTATGTATAAAAATGTAATTATGTATACATTCACATGTATGTGTGCTTTTGTGAATCTGCAGTTTTCGCTCTCTTAGCTTCACAATTCACTTCCGTCTGCATTTTTGAAAAAAAAAAAATTATAGGCAGTTCTGTGGTGGGATGGGTGGGTTAGGGGGCAAGTGAACACTGTGCCAAGAAAAGATCAGTGTGCCCTTCGCTGAGTAGCTGCCCCACACACTCCCCACCCCTCCTAAAAAGGGGAGAGAAAAGAAAACAGATGCTTGTTTTCACCTGTCGTAAAAGTCACCAGTGATGGGAGGAAGCCACTCCAATGTGATGGAATCCTGGTCCTGCCCCATCACCTGGGGTGCCATGGGAATGGGGGGCAGCTTGCTGGCAGGCTGCCAGGACTGATAGACCAGGTCCAGATAGCAGTGCATCCTCGCCACCTGATTCAGCGTGAAGGAGTCGGTGCAGTCGTCATCTGCGGGACAAGTTCAAAGGCACTTGAGTGAAAGGTCAAAGGTGAAAATCCCCAGGGAATGGGCTCCCAAACATCAACAGAATGCAGCGTGTGCATTAGCACTCATTAACCATAATGGCTCCAGTCATCCTCCATACAAATGTACATTTTAATCGTTAAAGTATTGGTTACTTATTCCATCTCTAATAGTTGCAGTTTGTAAGATATGTTTCTCCACAGTGAGTTTCAAGACACTGTATATGACACATGCAGGGACATATGCAGGGGTGGGGCCAAAGGGGCGCCGGCCCCAGCTGAAAGCTGATTAGACTTCGGAGTGCCCCCTGCCCAATCACTCACTGATTCAAGACATCTCACTGGCTAATAATAAGGCTGCCCCATCTGTATGAATTAGTGCCCCGGACAAACAACTAAACAACCACATATCCACCGTATAATATGGTGAAATCGAGCAGCAAAAGATAAGCCCACAGACAAGAACTCCAAGCATGAAAGTGACAATTATAAGACTAAATATACGTGTATAAATACGTTACAGGGACTGGCGGCAAACTCCCCAACATACGAATCAATAAATCTGACCCGAGAAATGTAATCAGGACACATTAAGGAATTCGAGGGCTAAATGTATCCTTGAAGTGTTTGTGTGAAATAAAAACAGGTGTGAAGTAAAAAATAAAGCGAAAGACTGAAAGGCAGAGCAGGGCCCAGGCCTGCCATTAAGCTCCTCAGTCACACACACACACACACACTTCATCCTTGGAACGACCTTCCTCGGCTGGTGGAGGCGGGAGGTGAAATCCCACGAGAATATCAGAGACACCTGCTTATCTTTCGGCGGAACACCCTGTGCCTGTCACAGCCCACCTCTCCCACGCTAGCTTTCCATGACGAACGCTCGGGTAGGTGCAAGGGGATATGCAGGGCTGTAAGTCAAGCTCAATGTGTGTGCGCGTGTGCATCTGCGTGTCTCCTCGCGTGCATCTCCCTGTGGTTGTGCCTGCACCTTTCATTCCAGCAGACCCAAAACAGGTCATGAGTTGTCCTTGTGAGTCCTTGAGAAAAATTCCCGTCATGACGCGAAATTTGCATTTAAATAAAATTACACATCCACATAAACATCTGAAATGGTCATAAATAAATGAAACGGTTGTACGTGGCTGTAAATAAATATATGATTAGTGTGGGAATGACACATGCATACGAATTGCAGCACTCGCAATTTTTAAAAAGCATGAAGAATTTAAGTTTGCAATTTATCTTCACGGCAAGTTCCCAAAGAAAGAGAAAAAAAAAAGATCTAAAAAATGATCCTGTTAAATAGAAAATGGGCACCAGGCCACCTGTCACAGAATAACTCAAGCGTAATATCAACGGGCGTTAAGTAATTTCTGCTTAATTACACTGGCGCATAACGGCTTAAAGAGAAGTGTTTCCGAATACCAGTTTAAGAGAAGCTAATCCTCACTCGGCAGAAATCATTGGCTCATCGTCTTGACATTCCATCCTCTCTAGTCAGAGGTCTGTGCTGCCTTTCTGTCACTTGGGGCTAATTTCCCACAGTGTAAACAACCCCTACACGGCAAAAGTGTGTCCGTACTAATGGCTGTAACAAAAAATTACATACAATAAATCACAATTTTAAAAGTAGCCCCACCACATAGCATATCCGCTAGTCTACGTGTTGAAGATTAAAGCCGCCTGTTGCAGTTCGGCTGACAATCCAGAACATCTACAGGCAAGACCTTATTGTCATTATTATTGTGTTTGTTTAACAAGTACATTAATCCTGAAGGACCCTCCCAGGTTGTAAGCTACATATTCCTGGATGTTTGCAGAAGCATTTTAGGTTAGGAACTCTAGCTGGAGGGCTATTTTTGGGATGGGCATGCTTCCTGAGATGCTAAGATCAAAGGTGATTCAGGTATTCTTCCCATGAGGCCATGCTCCCTCACCTGTGTAGCTCATGTAGTTGTGGAAGGGAGTATGGGAGAAATGGCGACGGCCACAGGTGTCGTTGCCTGGCTCGGGGTCCCAGCAGTGCTTGTACTTGGGTGTGGGGTTGGTGTCAGCACACAGGTCCCCTGTCTCCAGGGAGGCCTCTGTCTCCAGGCAGGCATCGTTGCAGGACTCTACTTCAGAGACACCGCGGAAGACATGGTAGAGCCCCAGGCTGTGGCCAATCTCGTGGATCATGGTGTGGGTGTGGCCAAAGGTGCCATAGAAGGAGGGGTTCAGCACAATCCCACCTACAGAGGGCAGGATATAATAACGAGACTGTGGTCCTCGCAACCAAGGACATGCACATAGACTGACCTTCCTGGACATGTCTCGAGTGTGCAAGAAAAATTAAGATTAAACAAAAACTGAAAACGCTCCTCCTCGGAAGAAGACGGAAGTAGTAGAGTGAAAGTTTTACTTCTCCGGCCTCTTGGAAAAATTTCCAGGAACTAAACCTACACACCTTTGAATAATAAAAAGAAATAAATGAACACTGCTATGCAGAAGCAGCCACTTGATTAATTTATTACTCTGCCTCAACCAAAATTTCAGGTCAGGTCAGGTCAGGTAGGGGAACATGCAAAGGTTCAGCACATTGTCGCAACCATTACATGATGAAACACCTCAAGATCCTGGGTGCCGATCCCCCAGGCTGACATGCGGTCCAGTCCCACCCCTTGGGCCCATCTATCTGCCGCAGCAAGGTGTTATGTGGGCATCCCCTTGGTCTGGTCAGGCCGTTCAGGTCCCCCGATCATATGGCCACAGTGCCGTAACTGACGCTCCTTCACAATATAGGCAATGTGCCTCATTTGGGACTCGCTGAGCAACACGAAACCAATTAGCGGTACCGAAGGATTCTCCAAAGAGACACAGTACCAAAGGAGTTCAGTCTTCATCTCAGGTCACTGGATAGTGTCTCACAGTGAGTACTAGGATGCTAGACTTGAACCTTTGTCCTCTAACAAAAATATTGGGAGTGCCACACACAGCTTTATAATAACTTCATGACCCCCATTCTCAGCCCAAAATTTGCAGGGAGCAAAATACAAATGACCCTTTTTTTACCTAAATGTGTTAGAGCTTCTTTATCCCACGGCCAAGTGGCGACCCCGGCCAGGTCCTCATCCGAGGAGTTGGCGAAGAAAACGTTGAGGTGCGTTGAGCCGTCTAGCTTGAGGATCTCCTTCAGCTCCTTCACATCCATGTAAGCCCTGTTGAGGAGATGGTGTTTATTAGACATGGTGGCAGAGAAGCTTGCTCCAGGGATACTGTTTAATTAAGCTGTGTTTACGCCACCCCACCAATGTCAAATTAGCGCTGCATGAGGAGTATCACATCAACACAGATTACACCAGTGACAGGTCTGAGAAGGCAGTCCCGTCGCTCCCTGAATATCTCCCAGTGTGCCCCCCATGACCTCATCACATCCCCCTCTCCAAACACAAATGGTCGATTCTGCACAAGGACCAGTAGACTTGCAATACTCTACACCTGCTACCACTTCCTCTCGCTAACCGAAACCATATCATAACACAGTAAGGAGTCTGTTATATCACGCAGTCTTACTTTACCGGCGGCTCCTGCTTTGTTTTCCGTTAGTCTGTGTTTTTATATCGAACAGAAGAACTTCAAGCTGCCTTGTACTTTGGCGTAAAGATAAACCAATCAAACTGCCAGGCACATAATGTAAAAACAGATTATGGCTATTCACAACAATTTCCCAAAACGTTTATCTCAAAGTATGGAAAACAGCAAAAAAAAATACAAGTGTTATAAACACTGCTTGTGCGTCAGCTCTGAATGCCGTACGGCTGCCACCTGCGGTCCCAGCTTTTCAATATTGTTCCTAAGAAAACATTTACAGAAGAAGACTAGAAGATGAGTTTTTAAGTCCCTCCCCCCCACACCTCCACCACCACTACCACCTGAACACGTATGGCAGTGTTTTTCAACCAAACCCCAGCCGGTCCAGATTTGTGTTCCGTTCCAGTTCCCAGCACACTAATACCAGGTATTCGGGGTTCTGGATCTGCTGAGAACAAAAACGTCTGAGAGTCCCTGAAGACTGGGTTGAGAGATACAGTCCTATGGAGTCCTGGGTGATTTGTGAACAACCCTAGACCTTAACTTCACATTTTTTAATGGAGGTAGAACCTGACGGATGACCAACTGCCTTGCCCACTGACATATGGGAAGAGAGAAACTTCAGAAAAGCATGAAAGGTCAAAAAAGTACGATAGAGTTTCATTCGAGTCAACATATCACCCGCAGTGCTTAGTGCTTCGCAGAATGGGAAAACAATGAATTACTCATTGGAAGTATTGCTTTAATTTCAATATGGGACTCACACGTATTTGGCATGAGTACAAACTTCCATGTGACCAGGAAACTGCATGACCAAACAACCCATTTGTGTCCTGGAGATACTTAACCCTTGTGTATTTTACTTCTTCCGTTCTAAATTCTAGAATTGAAAATGGACTGGGGTAACCTCGACCCCAAAAATAACACAGGGGTTATCCTGCATTAGAAATGCTTCAGAATACAGATTCGAATGGGGCCCCAAATGCGCATGAAACGTGCAGAACAGTTTGCAGTGATGGAATGTAGGCCGAGGTATTTGTCGAGAATGTCGGCAACATCCTGTTGGACTCCATTCATCGAGGTCTCTGTGATGTCAGGGAATGCAAGACATAAAAACTGCAAATTCCACAGCAATGCTACCAGAAGGTGGCAGCAATACGCCAAACTGATGTTCGCGTTAAATTGTTTCTTTTTTTTTTTTTCAATTGGGGAAAAAAAAAGGTGTCGATGGTGCCTCTTTCTTCACACTTGGTAGTTCAAAAGGGGATAGAGTTTAGAAGGAAATGTTCAGTTTCTGAAAGATCTGCAGCTAAGCAGCAAACTTAAATATGGCTATTGTGGCCACTTTGTGCAACTTGCCCAAATCTACACATGTTCAAGGATTCAGCCAGAGGAGATTAATTTTTACTGACTTAACTGAATGAAAAATGCATTTTTACTATAGACTTAACATAAATCACATATGAAATCACCAAACACGGAAAATTCAATGTATTTAAGATCAATGGTCAGAACAGCTTTGTAATTTCACAGTGTGTGTGTGTGTGTATGTGTGTGTATATATATTTTATATATGTATATATATATATATATATATATATATATATATACACGTGTGTGTGTGTGTGTGTGTATGTGTGCACATGTGTGTATGTATATATATCAGTCAAGACTCTTGTCTTCATCTACTCTGTACTGTACTTGGATGTCATCAGGTGAAAAGGCTTGGCTGGCTGAAAATGGACAACAGACACTTCTTTAAACTGGATGCAGCATCAGCTACTGGAAAAAGTGCATTCAGAAATTAAAGATTACCTGGAGGAATTGTTCCTCCACATCACACATAATGTACAACTAGCATTCCATATTGAAGGAAAAACTACCGAAAGTACACACTAGATGTATCTTTTGTATAACGTTAGCACTAATCTGTGCATAAAGAGTGTATGCCACACCAAGTGACTATGATAAGTTCTTTGAGGCACCCATTGAGCAACTATGTTTGTAGATGAAAATTAATAGATAAATTTACCTTCCATATTTTTGATAGAGTCAAGGTTACTAAGGGACACTAAGACCTATAAACATGAAGGAAGTTTCCGACAAGATGATTTCAGAAAATAATAAATTTCTTTCAAAACATCAGTCCAGTTTCAGGCGATTTAGAGTAAGGAGGTCAGAGATCACAGCAGTAAAATAAGTAAGTAATCTATGGACAATATTCCAACTAAAGTAGGTCAAAGCCATATAATCTAAATTCAATTAAATGTAAGCCGGTGGTTTTTATATAACCAAAAACAAACGGCATGTGGTCGCAGAGTGGTTATAAAAGCCGGAGATCCCGCTGCCTGTTTGATCTGAGAGCAAGTCTACTGCACACTTTGTTTGATGGCTGCTCAGTTGGCCTTACTTGTTGGGATGGGGGTGAGTGGCACTTCCATGACTGGCCTTGTTGTCATGTTGTCCAGTCTAACCTCATCCCACCCCCTGGACCATCTTACCTACAGCTTCCCGTGGCCCAAATCCAGACTTGGCACCTCCACCTTGCATTCCATGCATTTTCATACAGACACAGAGTATGCGTATACACCTATCAGCCATAACATTAAAACAGGTGAAGTGAATAACATTGATTATTTCATCAAGGGTGCCATTATATTTTAGGCAAGTGAACAGTCAGTTCTTGAAGTTGATGTGTTGGAAGCGTAAGGATCTGAGCAACTTTCATAAATTAGGCCGATTTATGATGGCTAGATCAGAACATTTACAAAACGACAGGTCTTGTGGGGTGTTCCCAGTATTCAATGGTCAGTATCTGTCAAAACTGGTCCAAGGAAGGCCAACCAGTGCACCGATGGGATCATGGGCCCCCAAAGGTCATTGAAGCACTTAGGTAGTGAAGGCTAGCCCATCTGTTCCAGTCCCACAACAGAGCTACTTTAGCACAAATTTCTGAAAAAGTTAATGCTGGCTATGACAGAAAAGTATCAGAACACACAATGCATTGCAGCTTGCTGCATATGGGGCTGCATAGTCAAAGAACAGTCGAGGTGATCATGCTGACCCGTCTACCGCCGAAAGCACCTACAATGGGCATGTGACCGTGAGAACTGGACCAGGGAGCAATGGAACAAGGCGGCCTGGCCTGATGAGTCACATTTTCTGTGACATCATGTGGATGGCCGGGTGTTTCTGCATCATTTACCTGGGAAAGACATGGCAACAGGATGCACTATGGGAAGAAGGCAAGATGGCTGAGGCAGTGTGATGCTCTGGGCAATATTCTGCTGGGAAACCGTGGGTCTTGGCATTCATGTGGATGTTACTTTGACTTGTACCACCTACCTAAACACTGTTGCAGACCTAGTACACCCCTTCACTGCAACGGTATTCCCCGATGGCAGTGGCCTCTTTCAGCAGGACAATGGTCACTGCTTCACTGCAAAAATTCTTCTAGAATGGTTCTTAGGAACACGAAAAAAAGTTTACGGTGTTGACTTGGGCTTCAAATTCCCCAGATCTCAATCTGATCAAGCCTCTGTGGGATGTGCTGGATAAACAAGTCCAATCCCTGGAGGCCCCACCCCACAACTTACAGGACTTAAAGGATCTGATGCTAATGTCTTAGTGCCAGATACCACAGGACACCTTCAGAGGTCTTGTGGAGTCCATGCTTTGATGGGTCAGATGGGTTGGCGATATGATGAGGACCTACACAATATTAGGCAGGTGGTTTTAATGTTATGGCCGATCGGTGGCCATATAGTGAAAAAGGACCAAAATATTACTTCAATGAATGCAGACATCACAGTGACAGGCGCAGAGGGTTCAAACCAGCTGCATTTATATTTAATGCATATTAAATGTATGATTATGACTTCATCCATTTGCACCCATGTATAATTCATTTCGGCTCATAAAATGGCCCCGGCCACCGATTCTGACGTCCTGTGTGCAGCGTATGAGAAGCTATACGGAGTTTCCATGGTGATGCATAGCTGTCAGGCAAAAGCACTATAAATTGGTGTGCCCTTAAGCAACCCTGGAACCAGCTCGGTCAACAACATAGGTTTGAGTGCCATCATTCAAACCCTTGTTTTATGATGGTAGTATGCTCTCCCCCCCCCCCCCTTTAAAGTAATCGGACTGAGACGGTAGGGCTTGCAAAGGTGTAACTCGAGCTGGCGGCAGAAAAATATGGGGGTGGGAGGGGGATTTTGCCAATGATTGCGGGGTGAGGGGGGCAGCTGTGGAACAGGACTTCCATGTCAAGCACATCTGCCAATCATGGTGAGGGGGGAAGACCTCCTATAGGCACTGGGGATAATTCTTCATAGTCATAAAAGCCGCAGGGGAATTCCCCAAGTGTGAACTTCTGATCATAAATTTCACCTGCCTGGTTTCTGAACAATCTCAACAGTGAATTGCATCCATAGATTTCATCCAAATTTCTCAACCTAACAGTGTTCCAAAGCCATGGGGACAAAAAAAAAAACAATAGTTCAACTGTTAAGTCCTAACTAGTTGGAAAAAGACCACTAATCACCTTTACTAATGCTTTAACAACCCAGTCTACAAAGGTCACTGCATAATAACAAAAAGGTGTGTGTGTGTGTGTGTATATGTGTGTGTGTGTGTGTGTGTGTGTGTGTGTGTGTGTGTGTGTATATATATATATATATATATATATATATATA
>JAAGVU020000113.1:5539613-5566270 GCA_011763525.2 Mormyrus iriodes
TGTGTGTGTGTGTGTGTGTGTGTGTGTGTGTGTGTGTGTGTATATATATATATATATATATATATATATATATATATGCACTATAAAACACCTACATCATCACGTGAGGCCTGATTTAAAACGTGAATAAATGTATGGGAATGGACTTGTGCATTTGCCATTACATGCCACAGAAGGAGATTAATTCGCACCACATGTTCGGTTGGGGAGTCGACATCCCGACCACAAGTCGATCCCCACCGGTTTTAGGTGGCTCCCGGGCCAAGCCGGACACGCGCACACAGGAATGTGAAGCGGCGCCCCCTCTCAGCTCGGCCACCCAGACAAATCCACTCCGTCTGTCAGGGCCTGCTAATGGATTGCACAGCCCCTGCCATTAAGGGGAGGAAGTACCCTGTAGGGGAGGGGGAGGGAGGGCTGGGGATCCTCCACCACATGCAGGAGGTGTAGAGGACCGCGAATCGCCTGGCAGCAAACAGGTGCCTTTTATGACACCTCCGTGACTTTAACGTGACATGCATGGAGTCCCCTTTCAGTTTTACCCCCCGCCCCCCCAGCCATTAGCTAAAACCACTATACCCCCCTGGTACATCTGTGTAAGAGGGCTTGGACTTTCGCCCCAGGTTGCAAGGCACAGAACTCGAGCTCCTTTCAAGAAAATCCCGGCGAGGCACAGAGGCTTCCCTTCGTCACCCTTGGGGTCACCCAGAACACCCCTGACAGGAGGGACGCAGTGATAGGCCCTCAGGACACAGACGAAAGGGCATATCAAATGCTTTTTGGGAAATCTCAGCCAGCATCGAGTTACTTATTAAGCACACGTGTTTATCCGAGGCATTTCAAATAGCTTACCATCGACACGTTTACCTATTCTTACGGTCTGATTTCACTTTGGATTGAGCAACAGATGACTTTCCCCTTCAGCCATGGGCTTCAAGGCACAAGTTCCTTAACTATGATACAACACACAACTTAAAATTTAGGATGAATCTATAACTGCACCTTAGTATTAAGGGAAAACAGATCATCTTAGTACAACGGCAGAGATCTTCCTTCCAGCTAAAGCACAATGGACCGTTACATGGTTTGTACATAGTTAATTTTTACATACTGCCATTTTATGGAGTCTTCCCATTTCTCCACAGTTACACAAGACCCATCTTACTAGAGCACTTGAAGACCACCCTGAATCAACTGGTGCCTTCAACAGCAGAGGTCAACTGGGCAAGGATGGAACAGCAGGGCCGGGTCCATAGGTGTGGTAGCAAACACTTTTTAGCAACGACGATCATAAAAAAACAGGATTCACCAAATTCATGAGGCGTTATAATAGTTACCATTACCGGGGTCATGGGGTTAAAGGTCAAGGGGTTGAAGGTCAGGGACGGGTTGACATGGGAAGGATCTTTTGAGTGCATGAGATGAGTCTCAAAACTGTATTCCAGCTACTGTGCGGAAGCCCTGTCCATGAAGTCAAGATTAAACATATCCTCCTGTTTAATACTACACAAAGAACCTTTGCTAAACTCATCTAATCTAAAAAGATGTTAACGTTGACAAACACTAAGCACTATCGCTGCAAGTGGCTGCAGCGGGACGGGCCAGGGTCATCTGTTACAGCAATTACACTGGCTGAAATGATGCAAGCCTATCTGTCCAGGCCCCCCCAGTAATAAAACAGACAAACAGCAGAACAATACTCAGAGACGAGCGTTTATTTTTGAGGCCCCGAACAGTCCAGCATCTGAGGGAAAAAGACTGGGTCCAAGCGCAGAGTCCTGCCAACTCAATATCCCCCATGGTAGCGGTCCTGAACATCAGGTAAAAGCATCAACATGACTTGAGAAAACGTTGCAGGCTAAGAGAGGCACAGAAACCAATTTTCGTTTTCCTGGTTTCAAGAGAGAGGAAACAATTATGACCAGCTATGTGTAATAAGATCACCAGCACTGAGCAGCGAGCAGCAATAAACTACGGACGTACAAGTTCGGTGTTCACACTAAGCTATTGTTAACACTTAGCGGTCTATTTGACGCATGGGCACACGCAACCGACTGGAACCATGGAGCTCTTTCTGAGCCAACAGCTGGCCAGCATCTCAAAACGCAGCTACGTGCTAATGGCCTCAAGCGCTAAGAAAACAAACGTGGCCCTTTGTGTCCTCTGTTGCTTCGGCAACGCAGTGGGCCATTAGTGCGGAATTCCTCAATCAGTGAAGAACGTAAAATAGCGATTGTTGTGTGGTACAACAAATGCCTTTCTAGATTGACACAAAGAGAATGAAAACAAGTGAGGAGTTGAGAAACCATCAATAACCCTTTTTCTCTAATGCGAGTCTCTTGCTAGGAACCACATCCCATCTCTCCCACCCTACAGCCCCTGCCCATGTCATTAATTAATATACAAACATACTCAGCAGTCTTGTGGTTGTAATTAGAAACAGCCATGGGGCACAAACAGAAAGCCCGGGCATTGTTCTCACAAAAAACAGTGAAAACCCAAAACGTTGATGGAAGACAATATATTATGATTACATCTATCACGACTTCCTTTTTCATACCGCAACATTTTTATATAAATAAGAAATTATGGAAACTACTGAAGAATCAAAATGAGTGGTCATTAAAGAGCTAGGCTGGGGAAGCATGCAGCCGCAGTAGCTGCTGTTCAGCCATAGAATAAGGTATCATTTGGTGAAAACACAGTATAAAGAGGTTTGAAAATGGCCATGGATAAAAGAATGTACCAACCTGCTTAAAAAAGAAAGAAAAACATAACATACTTATTTAGATGTCAACATTTCCAAAGTTCTTGATGTAACACATGAATCACCAGAATGATTTGATTAGACAATCAACAACGGTCTCAGTGCCGATGAATCATGAGCAAGATCTATCAAGTCAAGAAGAGGACTGGCATTTACACACTTCCTGGCAGACTGGGACCAAATATTGCAATAAACCACTCAACTACTACAAGTCCTCTGCCGATTCAGGTGTTGCCCCCAAGAATGTAAAACTCTCAGCTGAAGCTACTGTTGCTGGCCTCGTAAAACTGGTATAGGAAGTGGGATACTCAAAGGGTCGACAAGTGTACATAAGGGAGCATGACTTGGGGAATGCCACAGAAAAAAAAAGTGTTTCACCTTTAACGTGAACCCAGGTGCAAAAAAAGCCTAGGAGACCAAGAGGGTGATGGTGGAAACAAAAGGACAAAGTAAAGTAGCGTCAGCCATTGGGGTTTTGGGTAACGAGCTGTCAGCAAGACCATCTCAAAGAGAGTCTAGCAGTTAAGAAATTGGACTTGAGACCAAAATGTAGGCCAACTGAAGTCTCAAGGGGACCCCGCTGCTCTAGCCATTTAGCAAGGTACTTAACCTCAACTGCTTTAGCGAGTGTCTTTGTTCAGCAGCTAAAAAGCAATGCAAATGGAATGGACGAAGCATGTGTTCCCCCACAATCCTCCATCCTGCGTAGACAGATGCAGCGCCCATCGGGACGTAATTATACAAATTCATCATGCCCCGATGACGCGCCAACACGCCGCCAAACCCATGATGCCTCACCTCTGACTGATAGCCCAACAATAGTCGCAACAGCAAGATGCATTTTATCATCCCTGCACTTGGCTTAATTCAAAGTTTGACTGGAATAATATATGGCTCCCCAGGGGTCCCCCTGGTGTGAGATCTGACGAAAAACACAAATTCCCTGTAGTGCTGCAGTGCCGTGAAAAATAAAACACCTGAAGCCTTATATCTCAATGGCACATAGTGCTAATACTGAAGTCATTAAGCTTACACCTTCCCTCTGAGTTTATGGGGGTTTCCTCTAGTTAGTTCCACAATCGAGAAGTCTGCAAGCTGGGAAAATAGGCGTCTATAAATTGGCCATAGTGTGTGATCTTGTGTTTCTGCTCCCTGTGATGGAAAGACATCCAGTCCAAAGTATGCCCTTCCAAGGGCAGGCTCCGGGCTCACTGCAACCCTGGATATGGAATTTACTACACCAGTCCACCCAATAACTCCATCACCCAATATATTAACAAATAATATTAAAATAACAAATAAAATTAAAAATAATTAACAAGTATCACCTCTCAGGTGATACTACGCCTCCATACAAGCATATACGTATAGTTATTACGTAGCAAAAATGTTTCAACCTGCTGTTATGCATTTCCAATTGAGGGCGTCTCTTAAAGGGATGCAATTTAGCTAAATATATGATTCGGACTGGGGTCATTCAGGATAAGTGCCTCTCAGCAACTACAACAGCAATTCCTTTCATTTTTATATAGCGCCTTTCCAAACACAGTCAGTCCAAAACACTTCACACAGAATCGGACGACAATAGCACTTACTAACATACCAGAGTTGAGACAGCAATGCCAATCTTCAAAGTATCTATTCTGGTCTGAAATGTAATTTGCTTAACTGCTAGACAATTTTGTTGCCTGGAATTGACGTCACATCTACCGTCCAGGCCTAATACCAATCCGCTAAAAAAAACACACACCAAAGAGAACAGCCCATTCCAGCTTAAAGATGGATAGAGCTGTCTGGCACAAAGAAACTGAGCAATCACAAAGAATACCATCCAGAGGGCATGAAATGAATTGCACAAGCTGATACACAGAACAAGGTCAACCTAGTGGGCAAAGTAATAGGATACGTGACAAAAAGCCCAGATCCAATTGCTCACCTTTGCTTTGGTTTGTTCCGAATAAGAAGGACAGTGGGTAAACAAAAATATTTAGACCAGTTTCTTCTTTCTTTAATCTACGTGACCTTGGGTTTGGAGAGTCGGGCTATAATCATAGCTAAAGGTCATCAAACCCAAAGGTTTAGTTAGTGGGCAATAAATTCGAACCTGTGGATTTACATGGTACATGTACGACCGGACTAATAATCAGTTGACCGAAGGGCCATCCAGATTTCCAGAACCTTCTGATTATGAGACAGCGTTGATTGGCAACCCCCTCCCCAATGGATCAGCCGATGATCTACAACAAGCTATTCTCATATTTTATTTCTGTCCATGTCAACATGGGAAACGAAATAAAAATGTATCTAGAAAGAAGCCAGCAGAAAGACTCTCTTACTCAGTGGTCATCCTCTAAAAGAAAAACGATCAAAAATGTCTGTCTCTGTAGTTAGAGAAAAACAGGTGTTCATTTGGTCAAAACCATATTATCAGTATCAATATGATTCGACCTCTCACCTCCCACATTCAAAATGGCAATTTAACCAGAGCCACATCAAAATGGGCAATAGCAGAGTCTTTTCAAATAATCCTTTTGGGATACTCAAATAATGGCATAATGCTTTGCAGCTTTGTTTATACAAAGCAGACTCCCCCAGCCACATTATAGGGAATTATGTAGACAGATCCACACAACAAATCAGCAAGACCGTATTTAACCCCTGTTCCAGCCATGCAGGACTGCACCAAAAACCCACGGAAACTTCCACACTAATAAAACAGTGAGTAATGTTCCCGTATTTAACCTTTTCTGTCTTACACTGCTAGCAACTGTAAGTCAGTGACACTGTGGGCCTCCTCATCACATTTACCTTCTATTTATCGCTTATTTTTATGAGGAGCAGAAACTATATAAAATAAAATGTAATCAGTCCAAGGAGACTGAGGAGAGCAACAAGGAAATAAATGCAAAAAGTTAAAAATTGGTAATTTCTGAAGCCTGCCAAAGGGAATGCATCTCTTGCCAAAAGTGCTCAGGGATTAAGTCCAATAATTATGACCCCATTCCTTTTCACAATGCATCAGTCTTTGTGACATTTAAATTAATTCAAAAAGACATTCATTCAGATATGTTGGCTAGACAGCTAATGGCGAAAGATGCTGCACTGACCTGAGGGACGAGGCTGGGTTGAAGCAGTTCTTAGTGACATCGGTGACGTTGGGGTTACAGCAGTCCCCGCTGTCGTAGCTGTAGTTGTCCCAGTTGCACTCGGGATCACAGCGCCCGTTCCCCAGTTTGTGCCTGGGGCAGCTGCCTTTCTGCTTCTTACAGTACCCGCCGTCGAAACCAGTGAGCGTGTGGCTGCACTCGGGGTCACACTCCTCGTCGCCCACCTTGCTGATGTCACAGTTAGCCAGCACCAGCCGCTCGCGCAGTGAGGAGTTGAGCACTTTGTGTTCGCTCAGGACCCAGGTAATGTTGTAGGGGGCGAAAGCTTCGTTCAGGTGCTGGTGCTGCAAGTTCACCTGCTGAGGAGTGACAGTGGGCTTGCGACCGGCATCGTCGTGCACGTTAACCACCCGGTAGCGCACTGTCTTGGGCCTGCGAAAGCTCCAGAAGCGGTTGTAGTTCGTGGCCACGTCCACATTGTCGCAGACTGTCTGGCCACATGGAGGTGGCTCCAGAACTGTGTCCAGGAACGCTGCTGCGACTCCCTCACCTGGGCCAGCCTTAGCGACATCATCCTCTGCTTGGGGGAAGGAGCCATCCTTCACCGTCAGCCACTTGCGTGCCGGGTGTTCGAAGATCTCATTCAAGACCAGCTCAGAAAGGTCCCCATGTGGCCGGTGGCTGTGCATGTCCGTCATGATCTCCAGCTGGGACCGGGCCTGGCGCCACAGGCTGAAATGTTCCACGGAGCCCCGGTAATTGTGGCTAAGGGCGTTCCCTCCCAGCATCAACACCTTGCACTTCTTGGTGAGAGGGCTGAAGACCTCACCGGACTGCTCGCGGCTTACTGCTACCTGGGCGCCATTCACAAACAGCTTCATGTACAATCCGTTGTAGGTGATGGTCACGTGGGACCACTGGTTGGGAAGGTACCGTGCATTGGAAGTGATAGATGTCGCTTTGTGGGCGCGGTCCGTCTTCAGAGAGAAAAACAGGCGTGGGTCCCGGTTGCCCTGCTCGCTCACGGCCTTGATGCCCAGCAACCAGCCACGGTCGCTGGAGGCATAGAAGCACTTATCATATAGACCTAGAGCCAGGAGACAGCATTAGCATTAGCACTTAGCTACCGCAAGGAAAAAAAAAACCCACATGCTGTGAAAGCTATGCAGCAGCCCACGAAAAATAATGAACCTCGGAAAGCTTCTTCAAAGCTAAGAGCTCAGAAACGACACGAAATGCATCTGCACCATGTGTTATGCTCCCGATTCCCTGGAAGAGAAACCGAATGTCTGCTTTTCACATCAGACTGATCTGGAGCGACTCGCACTGCTCACAAATTTACACCTCACTCGCGCTGTAACCCGTCAAGGCACACAGCTGGCTTTCTGCTCACCGGAGTGAGGAAGGACCATCACCTTGCCCAAATATACTCCAGCTGTGTCCCAGCTAGACCTTAAAGCCCATGGCCCTGAAAGACCGTGCCGTGTAAGCTTCCCTTAGCCTCCTGTCCCGTGATCGACTGAAGGGAGCTACAGTTTAATATGACTGAACGCACATCGGGAAGACTGAGGAGATGTCGTTGTGAGAAAGAGACACTCTGGAGGGCTTATAAAAGCTGTTTTTTCTCTTTAGAAGCTGGGTAACAGACGCAACTGTCGCATTAAAGGCACTTACAGTATGATGGTCCAGACTGTTGCCCATTTTGGACCAGGAGCAGCTGCCCCATTCAGCATGTTTAGCGTTGGTGGTGTAATGGTTAGCACATCTGCCTTCTAGGCAGATGTGTGGGGTTCTAGTCCCAGTCAACACAGCCCATCTTATAAACATTTCCACTCTGGTGGTGGGTGGCTCAGCAGATAAGTATGCCCTTGAGCAAGACCCTTAATTCCCAATCGCTCTAGGAACTCTCCTATTCTGTCTTCTCTGCTTTGGGGAAAAGTATCTGTTAAATACATAAAATGTAAACAAATAGAGTGGGTTAAACAATCATAGGAAGGTGTGACTGAGATATCTTGCTATTCCTTACGGGGATTTTTAATGTACACTTGACAAAGACAAGCTATTAAGTCTAGTACTGCAAGAAAGCCATTGGCTTCGATATACAATTGGCAAATTTTTTGTTTCCACGCATAATCCTCAGAAAATCGTGAACTATGTGACTTCAGCCGGCTGACAGTTTTTATCTGGGCCGATCATGGTTACCTAGCTTCCGTGTTTTGTGTCATTCTTATCTTGCTCGGGTCAAGTCAGTGCTCGCGAGATGCGTTATCTTGGAAAAATTTCAAGGGCATTTTTTCTCACAGCGCAAGCTGCCCTTTTCACCTGCGGGGTGCCGGCCCATCAGCCCGGAGACATCAGTCACTTGGAAGTTGATTTAAAGGGCTGACACAGACACAGCGGGCAGGTGAAGAGGGAGTGAACCAGGGTAGGAACTTCCCAATCATATATTGGGGGGGGGGTCATTGACCAGCAGTGGCCTGCTTCTCCAGTACTCATACAAAACCAAAAGCCAAACATCACCTCTGTGAGAACATAGGCTAGAGTGTTGAACACTACTTTATAGGCCGATTCACGTGGTCAGTTAAGCTATTTAGGTTCTTCACAAAGCCTCTTATACATGTCTGCCTGACCAAGTTGATGACTGACTTGTCTCTTTTAAAGGTGAGAGAGGATGTATGTGTACTACTCTTGGCTTCTTTAAAATCCCACCTCCCTGCACCTTCATGTTACAGAACACCCAAATTACGTTTTCCGGAAAATTGTTGTGCCACAGTGGTTTTTTTTTTTAGGGTAAACTTGAAAAACAGCCTATTCAGCTAACCCCAGAGGAACATACAGCTGATTAAGCAGAAACTCGATTTTTCTCCTCTCTCTCTCCCCCATGCTACAGCTACTCCACAGTTCACTTACAGTCAACAGCTTTTTCAGCACGGACCTCAAATGAGTAGCAAACTACATAAATTCACAGGGGAATTTGACACCAAAAAGGTTATCGGCTAAAATCTTAGCAAAGGATCCAGTGGCAAACTGTTGAGCAAGACTGTTTAATAGCTTCGCCGGACACATGGAACTTAGGACACTGGCTGCAGGAAAGACAGTCCGGGCAAAAAGTGTGACCCAGAGGAGGGAGCGGTAAATGAAAAGCAGGATTTAGCAGGGCCCTGAAAAAAAGGCAGAGGGAGAAGGCTTGGGAGATCTTTTTTTAGATCGCGCTGACCTATTGATTATCTGCCATGTCTGAAATGTCTCTGAAGGCAAAAGCGGGCTCGCGGCGGCTGTATTTCAGGCCGCAGACCGAAAGCAAATCGGGCTTTCAGAGGACAGCCACAATGGCTTGCCGGCATGCAAAATAAAATGAGGACTAGGAAGTTTCCAAGGGATCGGACACTGGGAAGCGGCACGCTACCATCTTCTCTTTCGTGCGGAAATGATGGAAAGTCGCAGATATAGGTTAAATTATTTAGATCACGAGGAGCGGAGATTCCCATACTCAGTTCTGGAAAAGAGGGTCCTGGACATTCCCATTCCAACACAGCGAGTCTGGGAGAGACTTCAAGCTGCCTGTGGTTCACCTCTCGGTGTCACCGAGCCGGGATCGGGGCTGCAACATGGTGCCTGGGAAAGATGGGCTGCTTTTGTCCTTGTGCGTCCTGTAGACGGACATGCACACGATCCTGACTCCTAGCCGCTGTTCAAGGTCCTGAAGCAGGCTGATTGTTACACTACTCAGTCTTGCTGCCACGGCTCTGTTCGTTACAGAATAACACTTGCGACTCCATACTCCCTCGTGTGAATTTGGGTAAAGAACATTTCGATGCATGTCTTAATGCTTTATATATAAAATATGAGACTAATACATGCTATTTTTATGTAGTACACTATAGAGAGAGGGAAAAAAGTCCACCAGTACTCTTTCACGTTCCTCAGGACTGAAAAAATATCCCAAGTCTCAAGACACAGAACAAAACTATACAGAAACAGTTTTGTTCCAGCAGCCTTCACACCAATGAATAACTTACAGTATTATAGTAAAACAGCATTTTATTTGATTGTATTTAAGCTGTATTTATTGTGTTATATTTTTTAGAGTTATTATCTTCTACCTATGGGTACAAATATAGTGACTTGCACTTGAAACTGTCCCCATCAAAATACAAAGCTAATTTTAATGTTTATTACACGTATTGGGCAGGTCTAACAATGTTACCAGGAGCAATAATAGAAAATATGAGCTTGGACACTATCACATCACTAAATAACTACTTTAAAATTATGTGAGGTGTATGTTATAGTGCATGTTCTGGTAATACTTATCCATTTCCGAGCTTTCTACAACAGCATACACAGTACTCAGTAGGGTACAGACTGAAGTTTCACTAACACAAGTTAATTTTCTTTAAAGTTTCCACAGTTTTTACACCTTTTCCTTCAGGGCTGGGGGAGGGAGGTACATAAACATTCACAGCCTTAAAAAAGGTTCACTGTAATATCTTTGGAGGGATATACTGTGTGATGGTTCTGGAGTCTTCTCTCTACTGGGACAATTCTGATGTCGACAGTCAATGTAAATATATAAAGTGGTTTTCCCAGCACGGGTGGGACGCTGTTTTGAACCAACCTGTCCTTTTAAAACACCAAATGTTTGCATTAAGTCGGTGGGAGCATCGCTGGAATAGACAGAAATCCTGTTATTTATAAACAGAGAGCACTTCACTGATAAAATGGACAGCTCCATCGCGTATAGCACCCTCAAACAAGGCTTCCTTTAAACTTAGCAAAGGTGTTTACACAGTACAATGCGTAAAAAGCGGGATTCAGCAGACAGCGAGTAAATCTGTAGTATGCATTTTGACACTAAAATTATCCTGCAGTGGACTTATGGAGACTTACTGTCTCAAAACAAAATCTCATATGATCTTGACGTGTGACCAATCAGATCCATCAACGGGATATTATTTTATTTTATTTTTTATTCTAAGGCATGGTTTACCTGCTTTTATGGATGCAAGAACCCATTTGTCCACGGTCATGGGTTTGAGGCAGCTTCCATTCCAGTTCAAACTAAGGTTCCCCGTTTCTATGGAGCTGGCCAGTCCTCTCTGTCTACGTGGTGGGAATTACAGTCTCTGAATACATGCAGTTGAGGTGAACCTAAGCTTCCCTTAGATTGTAACTGTCTGTTTCATTGGGCCAGACAACATAAACAGCCTTCACAAATCAAAACACCTACACATGCTGTGTAAAGGACTAGTATCCTGCCTACACCCTGGTTTACGTCCTACACCCCACCCAGGACTGCCTCTCCGATTATTGGGACATAATATAATAAATGGTTAATGGAATTGAATCAACAGGAACAAAGCCAAGGTCCTCACAATTTACAGAAACTGACTACCCAGCTACTTGTTTCTTTAAAAAAAAAGTTCCACCCAAAACTAAAGTTAAGTAAATTTGGTTCTTCAACAGACAACACGGTGTACTAGGCATTCATCTGGAAGCAAGTATACAAAAACTCCCCCTCCCCAAACCAAATCTTTTTATTTCATATAACTTCTATTCCATCCCCATGCCTTGCATAATTAGACTGTGACACTAATTAATTCTAAAGCATACCTATTATGCACTGTTGCACCATAGTGAAATTACATATGGCGGTTAGCCAAAGAACAGGCCATTCTAAATGACTTTTCTTATTATGAAAAATGCTAATCACAATTTGTGAATACAAGCCTGCTATTAATACTGCATGCCCCTAACTCTTGACAAAAAATAAGTGCTTATCTGTTTGGGAGGCATTTTTTAAGGGGATATTGCTTTACAATGCATAAGCCATGGACCTCCTTTAGATGGAATCCTACTCCATTCACCCACCTACCCACCCATCCCCACATACCCCCACCACACATAACCAGCCCTACGTAGCAAAAGGAAATCATATTACATGCAGTATAAACGGAAATATCTTTCAGATATGATTTCATCCAGCAACTGGGACGTGATTTCAACTGAAAGTCTATGAAGTACAAAATTAATGGGTTTTGAAAACCATGAAATGACACCTTCCTGATCTCTGCATCAACACCTGCATCCTATATCCTTGACTGGTTGTTATTAAATCCATATTCCTATATGATGCTATTTACATTAAAAGACAGGAACCCCCTCATTATTGTCTGGGTCCTCATACTCAATTTCCCATGATCCCTCTGTGATATGAAAAGGTAATTAACAGTTTAAATGATGATGAAAGGCTCCCTGGGAGTTGAATGGCACTGCCAAGTACCAGCTGTGATCCACATGCCAGGAGACTAAAGACAGAAATGCTAATTTCATGAAAGTGAAATAAGCAATATTTGCTGCAGGTTCGTCCTAATGCAAACGCAATAAAGGCGAAATAAATGTTGCCAATTTCGTGGAATTCCCTTTTGCTGAACGGGCATGCCAAATCCTGATGCATTAAAGTAAAACAATCAGCACCTTGTAATGGCCACTGGAGGGCGTCACATGGCTCCTGTTATCCTGTAATGTTTGATTGACGAAAAGAACCCAACCGGTCATCGTCAGAGCAACTGCAGCCATGTTTCTAAGGTGCCTGCTTCTGAAGGGCAACTTCTTCAGTTGTCCGAACCAAACATGGTGGAGACTTGGCCACCTGCAGTGGCACTATGAAGCCAGGGACATCAACTGTTTAGACTGAAACTGGTGGCGACTGGATTTCTGATGTCTGTAGGCAAGCCCTGCTAAATGCAGGCCATCTCTCTCTCAATGTTTGTTATTCATTTCACCCTTATTGGTGAGGTGGCTAAACTGACGCCACAGCAAGTACTGGTGGTTTCTGTTGGTCTATGATCAACTCTTGCCTCAGACAATAGACTTCCTACGTATGATTAAAGTCCAGCCTCACCGAGAATTCCTGCTATGTCCAGCGCTACAGTGATACCACATCTCTATCACTTTTACCTTTATTTCTACAATGCCGATGAGTATCCATCCTATCAACCTGAGCCAGGCTAAAACGATCCTTTCAGCTGTTAACGTTAAAAAACAATAGATGTTTAGAATTTTCATCATATCCATCCCTTCTCACTTACCAGTCTAAATTTAAATATGATCAAATCCTTAATAATGTGCATAAGACTGAATTAATGTATTAACTAATTAATACGTGAACATGTTACAAATTTGGATTGAAGTGTAATGCAGCGAGAGGACTTATGAAACAAAAGGTTACATTGTAGAGGCAGCACCAGGTCCCGGATTAGGTGTAATACTTGTTGACTGCGCAAAGCGCGCATTCAAAGGGCCGCCGGCGCGCGTCCGCGGCTTTGTTTACAGTTTTTATCCAGACGTGCGATGCGTGCGCGGTAGCTCCTAGTCGGCAGCCCAGGGGATCGGGTGGAAAAGCAGATCACTTTCACTCCCGACGAGCTAAAACGTCAAGCACTTTGCTACTCCGAGCACCTCGGCGAGATTATCTATCAGACGCGGGTAAACAGCTATCATCAGTCACCGCCGACTGTTTGGCAGCCTGCAGCTTACGGCGTCAAAATAACGGGCCGGCCTGACACAACTAACACCTGCGGTTTATTGTTTAAAAAAATAAAAAAATAAAAAAATAAAATAAATAAATAAATAAATAAATCGCGCCCCGATCGACCGCAAGTGCGCGCTTTGGTGGGGGTTTCCGTAGGAACATATGGAAATCCATCCACTATCCCTTGGAGCGCATGGCTGCGAAAGCGCTCGGTGATGGGACGCCAGCAGCGCCTTCACTTTGGGGGCGGTGTGGCCGCCTAGACCTAAGCTCCGTTAATAAAGTAAATATTCACTGCCGATACTGGATCTACTGCGCGAAGAGAAACCCCCCCATCCCCACGCTTACGGACGGGAATCCCGCAGCAACATCGTCTGGGTGCAGATCGTTTACTTTATTATACCTTTTTTTTCATATACTTCTTTGTTTATACATTTGTATGCACAACAGTTTTTTTCGAACGCTTAACAACTTCATTTATATCTATTCATCCTTTCTCGAATACCGCCTATATAAGTAAAATTATGCAGGCTACTCAATTCTACTCATTCTGATTATAGGAAATATATAGCTACAGCAATATAACCAGATACCTCAGTCGCCTGCCAACCGGGCTTTACCTGTTAACACGTATCGCATAAGTTGGAACTGCGCTTGATAATTTATACAGGCTGACATTACATGTTATCTTCAAATAGCTGCATTACATCAGTAGCTCCGGGCATAGCCAGGACAGTCATCGTCCGTCTCCTTCGCCAGAAACGCATTTTTGGGCGGCTGGCTGCTTTACCTGCCTTCGCTGTAAGTCACGGTACCTGCGACGAGACAGCGGTCTTATCTCCGCCAAGCTTTGTAGTAAACAACCTTTTCCCCGGACACCGTGATCTGTCATGCAGTTACAGTAAAAAAAAATGCCTGGAAGCTACTTTAAAAATAACGGAGGAAACGGAGTTACGACAAATAACATCCACAGATCGATAAACTAGAATACGACTGCAACTTTTTTTTTTAACTTTCTGCGAAGGAAAAACTATAAAAACAAATAAAACACTGAGCGTCACTTGTATTGCACGGTAATCTTTAGATGGTAACCAAACAGCTATTGTAATATATGCGAAACCGTGCTGTACGATTTCAAATATAATTTTAAAAGCTACTTAACACATTTCCCCTAAATAAGGCTACATTTCAGTCGTGCGGTGAAGCTCTGTGCAATCTGTAACACTTATAACTTATTCCGATTTTTTTCTATTAATATGCTGTTAGATTAACATTGAAAAACAGCGAATGAAATTTGGGGCATTACAAAGCAATTCTTCGAGGACTAAGATTTATACACAGCAGTTGTATATTATGCATGTCTTATAACGAAAGCATTTTACCTTGACTATATGTGTGGGACGCGGTAACGTTTCTGGGTTAACCTCATTCATTCATTTCGAAAATGCATAAAACTGGTCTCTTCGGGGAGATTTAAATACCTGCGATTACAGCAGGGGATCGCTGGCCTCCCTCCGGTTTGATCCACATTTCCAGGGTAAAATTTCCTCGGGGTATCTCCACATTGGGCTTAAGTCGTATCTGGTCTCCCCTGCCCGTAAAATAAACAGCTTTCCCCCGACTCAGAGAACTCTCCAGCGCTTGGGAGGAGCGACGGTGCTGGTGAGGCGAGCGGCGGTCCACTCCGGGCAAGGAGCGTTTGCCCCGGGGCAAGCGTGTAGCACAAGCCCCAGGGAAGGTAGTTCTGGCTTCCCTAATGCGCACTAATTCCCTTTTAGATCTTCCTTTTGTCCAGACCGTCCCGCACTCTGATCCAGAACTCAAGACGAATATCGCAAGGCAGCAAAGCCATGGGAGAATTGTCCAAAGTTTCATTTTCAAGGGGGAGCAATGATGAATTCTTACAGAAACAAACAATGAGAAGAAATAAAGTCTCGGATGTTATCTCAAGAATATTCCTCTTCACCGGCTCTTCCACTTGATTTTATAACAGCTTGTCAAAGAAACAGATTCTTGCCTGACAAACCAATAAGGCGATGCTGTTATTTTTCCCCCCCTTATAATGTTAAGCCACGACCCCCTTTTTTGCCCCTTAAGCAAAAAGTAAAACACTTAAGCATGGGTCGAAAGGGAACGGTGCGTTCACGCAAGTTCTCCACTATCCCCAAGAGGGATATGCACAAAGTAATCAATCAGGGTCGACAGGTCAGAACACCCCTTCATTTTCTCTCCCGCCGATCACCAGAATCTATAATAATTCAGTTGGTGCAATTTGTCACAGCTATTTTTTTTTGGTTGACGTTTCCTTATATCCACCCCGTAAAACAGTATTTAAAATCACACCAATGCATTTAAAAAGCAAAAGCGAAAGGCGCCCGGCCGCAATTTCTGAAAGCCAGTGAGGACTTCCCAAAGTTGGCTCTGTGATATTAAAATGCAGGAGCGGTCTGGCAAGCGCGGAGGGTAGTAGACTATTCAGCATCGGGAATCATCACTGATTTGTCTGAAGCAGCAACCACTTGACGTGCTGGAGTTCAGCGTCCGCCTCAGAAGCTCAGACTTTTCCCCCCCCCCCGTGTCTTTGCAAAACTGTGACAAGCCGATCTGAAGTTTCGGCCCTTTCCCACCCCGCCGTGTGAAGTCACAGGTAACTCATGACTGCTATTTTATTTCTCACTACGCATCTTAAACGGGACGTTTTTTCCCCCTTTTTCTTTGCTTTTTTTGAGAATTTTTTGAAAGAACGCGCAAGTAATGTATCCCTCTGGCGGCCTCAGACGGAACAGCAACGCACGAGTTATTACAGTTATTACAGAATAAATTATTTCTCTATAACAAGCCCGAAGCAAAACAAAATGGGTCTAGGAATAGATCCTACTATATCACAGCGTTTTAGCGAAATGGGTCTTTGGGAGAATTTGACAGTCCTTGGAGGGTACAAGACCTATAGTCGTTACTTTTGCCTGAACCACCCTTAGTTGACGCAATTTTCCGATACAACCGCACAAAGTGCTAGCCTTTTAAAACGTATTAGTGTGACACCAATACCGTATACAGCATTTTTTTAAAGTTTATAATGTGTCTCTATTAGGTTATATAATAAAATGTTTATTCAAAAACTTTTTTTCTCCCAAAAATGTACTCACTATTATTTAGATAAACATACCAAAAGCAATAGGCTTTATTATTAGACGGGCCACGTAATTATACAAGTAAGCAGTAAACTTTGGAAGATGTACAGTAGGTAAATATATGAAAATTAAAACTGGTGCGCAACTTACCAGTATCCAGAGTACGTTCACTTGTTAAATTCATTCAAATAAATTAAAGCTTAAATTTTGTCTTGTGTTATGTTTGGTATCTATTTCATATTTTCTGTGCAAACTTTGTGTTGTTTAACAACGTCAGCAAGTCTTTTACATTAGTTTGTAGATACGTTTATTAGATCAATGCAATCAGTAGAGAAGAAAAATGCTTTTTTTGTAGCAAAATTAGCGACCTAACTCAAAACTGAGGGGCAACATCCACCGACAAATTCGAGCAATCTTGTAGTGAATATTACATTGTTTTAAATTCTGAGACAGAATAAGAACCCAACAGTTTTTCAAGCTGAATACAACCATCTGAAAAGCGAGTATCAGGATAAAGTGGTATACCTTGGAAAAAATAATTATCTGTGTTTCCTGTACTCTATCATGAACTGAACTTATAACCTCCACTGCACTTAGAGAAAAGAATCATCTTGGCTTAGTTTACATTTGCAGCCCATGGGCCCTGGATCCAGGCCCATAGCCAGAAATAAATTGCATGGGGTGTCCGGCAATCCAACCAATAGGTCCCCCTTGGTAGATTTGGCAGACCGGGGGGGGGGGGGGGGTTGAACCAATAATTTATCTATGTATGAATATCACACACCCCAAGGTTAACTAATTGTTGAATCACAATGGTCTGATTCTAATGGCCCTTCAGTGATGGCACACTTCAGCTATGGAGGGGATGAAGAGAACTTCTGAAAAATCACTGCAGACTGCGCAACTTACCAGTATCCAGAGTACGTTCACTTGTTAAATTCATTCAAATAAATTAAAGCTTAAATTTTGTCTTGTGTTATGTTTGGTATCTATTTCATATTTTCTGTGTAAACTTTGCGTTGTTTATTTCTGTTTTGTTCGAGTCTTCATGCTCTGGTTACCCTAAAAATAACCACTGACTACATGTTAACCTATCATTATTTATACTAATATCTGTTCTTTCTGTAATTCTGCAGAAACACAAGTGTGAAGTGTGTAAAAGCCTAGAAACATGATAAAACAATTTAGTAATAATGACGAGCGAGGGCCAAAGAATTACGCCGACATCTCACCAAAATAAAAAGATGACAAAAAGTTCTTTTTCATAGACGAAACTCCACACGCACTTCTACTTCAGATGTCAACTCACCATGACAGGGTGAACATGAACCCTCTGGAGTGCATTTCATTTTCACACGTTAATGCTGAATGACTGTACTATTTCTGCTCTATAGCTTTGTCTCTCCGGAGCAGAAGGTGAGACACACCCAAACCTGTATTGTGCTGAGATGCTGGAACCCATGAGTCAACCCAAGATCTGGCGTGGGGTCCTCTGAAACCCCAGCTGGCATGAAGAGGGCAGAGGCTGTCTTACCGGGCCCCACTGGACATGGGGGCATGTGACGAGGAATCCAGTGGAAAGGTTGAGGGTCAAAGAACCACAAGCATTTAGGCTAGGCCAAAGAGGAGAAAGTGTTAGGGAAAAAAGAGCTCAGCTTTCTGCGGGGTGAACGCAAGAAAATAAATCGCCAAATGTTGTGTTTCCTCTGTTACTCACTATTGATAAAACGGCTAAGCCCCAGGAACATTGGAGGGGGCAGAGAGGGTACCAGTTACTCATACTGAAACCCAGCCTTTGATTTGATCAACACAACTTTAAGGTAACAAAAACAGACACATATCAGATATTCGTGTTCAGATATTTCTGTAAGCACACTCCCTCCCTTGACAGCAAAGCCTTAGTTCAAAATTGGCCAATTCCGCAATCGAGTAGAAAGATTAAAGGCACACAAACAGCTTGTCTTGGGGGGGGGGGGGGGGGACATGCTCAAAAAGGGATCAGATCAGATAATGACTTCACACTTGAGAGTGATTAATGTACGGTGTGTGAGTACTTCCAGGGACAGAGCACAGCCAGGGACTGCCCCCTTTCTACGTCATTGGGGCTGAAAATTGGAGCCGGGTTTAAAGAGAGTAACCAAGGGACATTTACGATGCAATCAGGCAGCTGTATGTTAACGTTATCAAATGAGAGGGAAAACAAAATCTAGTCCAAAACTGAAGTGCTGTGTCTAAGGATGGAAACATCAAAAACAGACATCAAAACCACTTGGGGCGTGGGAAAAAAAAATTATGACATTAGAAAATCTTCCTGGAGAGTCTTTGAAATGACTGAATTCAAAGTACAACAGTAAGCTGAATCATTCAAATGACTGGTCAAAATATAAACGGGTCAAACACTCAACACCAGAGAGCGGTCCTGAATTATTTTTCACATGTAAACACAATCTAGGACCCTACTGGCCCCTACTGGCCTGAAACAACAGCGGATAAAATTTAGCTGGTAACGCAATTTTGCCCCCAGTGGGCCTGGGATACGATTGTAATAGGTTTGATCTGAAGCCAGTGAATAAGCTACAGTGGTACTGCCACAGGAATGCTCCACAGAGTACAGCTAAACCCGCCCGTCAATAAACCAAAATACGGCGGATGGAAGGCGGTGAGACTGGACAGACGGACCACATCTATGACCGACGACACGACATTCACTTCGGCTTGCGGTTCCGTTGACGCTACAGTGCTCTGAATGTTCAGCTTCTCCTCTGAGAGACATTATCCCTTAACCCCCCCCAGCCCATATTTGCCCATTTCCCGCCTCTATGTTCAGGATAGCGATCAACCATGCACAAATCACGTAATCTGATACTGCCCAACCTCCACAATTATAGTTTACCGGGTGAACCGGTTGTTTCTGATAACCCAGAACCCTGAACTTATCGATTACCTTGGTATTTTTACCACCAAGAATTCAACACACGGGGAGGCTCAGGAGCTAGCTGACCTTGGACCAAGGTTTCTTATCCCTTGCTCTATGTGAGTGGCCTTCTTTTTTCCCAATTTTATGTATCATTCTACATAAACGATGTTGTAATGGATGGCCACACACCCTAGTCAACTGCCTTGAGACCACTAAAATTCCTATATTATACTGTCTTTTGTCTTGCATTTTCTTGTCTTTTACTCCAGTTTGTCCTATTGTTCCTCCATGCACCTGTCCCCTCCCCTGCAACTGTGACACAAGAATTTCAGTTCACTCCTTGGAACACGTGACCTAACCCTATATCTAAAATCTGAAATGTATATTTAGAACCAGAGACTAAAAGGCAACTTTCCAGCACTACACACAATACCGATCAATGCAAACGCAAAGAATTTTACCTCCAGTAACAACATCAGAAGTTAAGATCGCTATGTCCCACTAGGGATTTAAACAGACTATTGCATCACACAAAGGTACTCTTCAATGAACTTTGATTGACTGACAGTCACTTCCGACCAATCTGACCACTTCGATACTGTAATCTTCCCGGTACCTCATTACAAAAATTCTGCCCAGGGAAGCAACCGGATCCTCAGCAAATGTGACAAGCAATAAGAATCAGGATCCATGAAGAACTCGAACGCGAGTCAGCGGTTTTGAGTCCCCCACCCACAGGACAGCTTAATCAAACATCCGAGCGACTGCCGGTCACGACTGCCATTCTCGCGTTGTTTACCACGGCGGGAACAGACGTTTACTGTCGACACGACGTCCATGCCGGACCTCACGCTTGCGACCACATGGCTAGCATCTTTACACTTCAGCACAGCGTGTATTGAAGATTTTTACGAGTGACATTTAAGGGCACCCCACAAAGCATATCTTTCTCACTTTAAGTGCACCATCCCGTAGCAGAGGGAATGAATGTTAATGCAGCCCCTACTTTGCTGTTCTTCTGTGCTTCATGGAAAACTACATTTTTTTCAATCGCTTCTCTGCAGCATGACTCATGACTGATTCAGCACCTCCAATATGATGTTGCAGCATTAAAGTAATTAAGCCCGCTGAATCACCGGGCAATAAAACAACAGGATCCCTCGGTGAGGACTCCAGGAACCCCTCCAGCATTTCCACGCTTTAATCGATATAGGAAATAGCGGCGACGGGGTCCAGCGAGCCCGTTCCGTCACACCAAGGGCAGACGGACCAATGAAACGCACACTCATTCAGGCCGTAAGGCTGGGTCACCCTACCTGGGGCGCCTTGGGCCTTTCAAAGGTGACCTCTTCTGCATTGCTTCAGCTCAGCCTAGTTGTTTGGATAACTGTTAAGCATCAATCATTAATCAGGCTCCGGAATATATGGAATAATACGTGTTCAGTGTTTTCCGCAGAGTACAAATCACTACATTCCTGAGACCCTGGCCAAGGTAAAGGGCTGGAAGGACAGACAGACGATTAGAATACTGACACCCACTGGGGTTCCAAGTGTAAATCACACACCAAAGCTGAGACATTCTTAAAAGTCTCCTATGGACCCTGTACCTTGGATACCAGCATTATGCAGCCTCTGTCTGTTTAGTGAAACACGTACGATCTGTCACTGGATGTGACTTGCCCCTGTAGATGACAACAAAGGTGAATCAGATCGTTACCTTCCTACAGGACCATCAATGACACTCAGGCAGCCCAAACGACCACACAGGGCTCGTAAAACTGCTGAGTGCTCAGTCTGCTAAGACATCATGTGACCTGTTCATGTGACCTAGACACCAATGCGATTGTGGTCAACTCCACCAGGAGCAGCGGCGCCATTGCAAACCCTGGCACCGGCGTGGGGTTTTAAACAAAAATAGGAACCAGAGAACCTGAAGGAAGATTAGGGGTAAAATTTATGGAGCACTTTGTCCACCAGGATCGACAGATGTCCAGAGCAACAGAGGACAAAAGTTCTCCTTGTCAGTTTGAAAAATGTTTTTGTCCTGGTACATCAGCAATGGCGTTCACAGCCAACACCAGGCAAATTAGGTCTTGATATCTTTAAAAAGTGAGTACTCAACACGTTTT
Source organism: Mormyrus iriodes (assembly GCA_011763525.2). NCBI lineage: Eukaryota > Metazoa > Chordata > Actinopteri > Osteoglossiformes > Mormyridae > Mormyrus > Mormyrus iriodes. Next base: position 5,561,199 of record JAAGVU020000113.1, read on the forward strand.
GGGTTTTGAGTCATAAGTTCAATGCTCTTTCTCCATTAATGTGATGGCATCCTTGTATAAATGGCATCCATATAGTTTTGGCAAAAGTCCCTAAAATTACATGCCAGATACAAATACTGTAAATTGTGCATGCACTCATTCATTTATGCCAACACCGCATAACAGTGTGATATTACCCCAAACCAAAAAAAAAAAAAATGAAAATTAAAATGTTACAAAATGCACTTCAAGAGTAAAAGTAATACCTCCATAATAAAACAGAGGCAAAAAGGTAAGTGACGCCAATAGGAAATGAACATAAACAAACCCAACATTAACAAATCTACAGACAACGCTGCATCAATCACAGAGCCAGTTAATAAACATATATGATGATACGACGGTCTGGAAAATATTCGTCTTTGAAGCCAGGCCGGTAAACTGTAAATCATACATAAAATACATCCCCGTGAATTTTCCTGAAGAGTCTTCTCAGTAATTGAAGGCATGTATACATTTAGAATACGGCTGACTTAGGCCTTCTTGCCATAGGACACCATCTTATGCTACTGTGTTACTGTTTTATGTAATAATATAACTACAATATACATTGCTGCACTGGTACCCCCGAAACACTATTGGCTATTAACATTACTAATTCATCAAGGGCACCTCAGACATTACTCACATTACTAACCTATGAAGATGTACATTTAACGTGATTCATGGTCGTATGCCATGCCAAGCCACAACCTGGCCAGGAGCTAAACCCTGTACCCACAGATATTACTAAGCACATCTCAATATCTTCTCGTTATTTCTAGCAACAGTTATGCAATTGACTTGAGGAACAGCTTGAATGTGGCTCATTCATAGGCGAAGTTATTTTGTGGACACGGCCAGAGGGAACAACTCGTGGATGTTTTACTTACACAGAAGGTAATGAGGCCATAATGAAAAATGATAGATAACCAATCAGATCGTAGAGGAGGTGGGTCCAAGCAACTAGAGGAGACTGGACCAAGACATCTGATTGTTTGGACCCACCTCCTCTATAATCTGATTGGTTCTCTCTCTGAACCAATCATTTTTTATTCTGCCCTTAGAACATTTTTGTGTATGTAAAACTCCCATGACTGACAAAACCTTCTCATCACAGTTCCTTCAGGTGTGATGACACTGGCTGTTATTTAAACACAGCAATGTTACCTTACATGGGATGCGGGTCAGGCGGGGAGTCCAAAACACCTGCTCATTTGTAATCTTTGAATGGCACACTCACTTTTACACCTGTCCACTTAGTTGGGTTTTGTAATGGCCTGGACTTTCAGCTAAAAGCCTTCAGAGCACTATTACGTGCCAAAGTATGCAAATGTGTAAGCCTATGTACTAGAGCTATGCGGATCATGAATGATTCATTCTTGTACTTGAGTGAAATGATGTCCTTCATGGAACCACCGCTTTAAAATGTTCTTCAAATAAGTTAATGTAAGTAATTAGGGAACGTCATTCAAAGCCAAGAAAAAAAGAAACACTTAAACCAGATCATATTGACCGTAGTGAGAGATACATAGGAACATGGATGGCCAACCATTACTAATGGATGGATGGTCAATGATTTTGCCTTGGGAGGTGCCGTTGGTGATGCTGGCCGAGGGTGCTACATTAGCAAGGACCGGTACTGGATGGATGGATATATTGTGCACACTGGAATATTTCACCACATTTCTCTGGAAATGGGATTTTATGGGGGTAGTGCTGGAGATATGTGCCTGTGTATTGCCTTTAAAACTCCCAGCGAAAGATCAGCTACGGTTCAGAAGCATCGCGATGCTTTCTGTACCGCCGATCAGTCCAGTACGAGAGATGAGTTCCCTTCAAAACTGTAAAATTGATTGGACACTGTGAGGTTTACGATTGCTGTTATACATTATTATTCCGAAAACACTTGCAGAACAACAATTGCTTTATAAAAAAAAAAATACAGATGAAAAAACATAAGATTTCCAATCATCATATTGGTTGATCGTATTGTGGAAGTGCCTCATGACTGCAGTCACTAATATACGTTTGCCATTTAATATACCATCTTTAGGGAGAAGACGAAGACGATTAGGGGTAGAGCACTAGCAGTAACCGGTGAAGCTTTCTGTTTAAAACAGGTGGGAAACAAACCTGAACTAATGAGGATCTCTTACGACATCTGCAGTTAAATGTTCACAGGTGTCACTTTTGCCCATTTCAACGAACTGCTGATCGGTTTTTCATGCTGATGGGAAACTAATCCTAAGCATAAGGGTCATATCTGCAATCAGAACCCCTTCACTTTAGTACACATTCTGCATTGCGAAATCACATTGTGAAACTGGCAAAATACGAATGGCAGTGTGTAACAGGAAAATAAAATCGCGCAAGAAATTTGCCAGCGGCAACCGCAGAATTTTAATTTAAAGGTACAGTCATAAATCGGTGAACAATGTAGACAAAACATTGTATTGTCAAAATTCAGATTGGAACACCGTGATAAGTAAACATCTGGATATGACTGCAAGGTGAACTGGCAATTACATATAATCATATAAAACAACCAACACTTAACCGGTTATGGGATTCTACATCTGCCTACTTTGGTAAATGAAATATCTTTCTCTATGAAAATGGACAGGGTTCTCATATTACCTTTCAAACTGGTTTGATTGCACAACAGATCGAATGGATTAAATCTTTTTAATATTTGAAAGAATGCAGAATCATCCACCCCCTGTGTTTTGTTTTCTTAATGACAGTCGTGTCCTTAAGTTAGTTCCTTGTTTAGATGGAATACTTCCACGTAATTACTGGATATGGCCTAGATAAGGCTACGAGGAAGACAGTTCTAGAAAGTAGAAATAGGCCTGAGTGAAAAATCTTCCTGCCGGTGTTTCTTGATAGTCTTCTTGACCTTGAAAGCAGTAATGTTCAGGTTATATCAAAATAAAAATTATGAAAATGACTGTAGCCTCTACCCAAGTGCCAGTTTGCCGTTTCAACGGGGACAAACTCCATGGTAAGAATTTCCCAACAAGAGCCCAGCCTTCATTCTCTTTCCAGCAAGAGGGGACTAGCTTGTCCGGGTTTGACTGTCACTCTGGTTAGATCTCCACTGCATTTTTCTCCATAAGAAGGTAACAAACAGGACAGGGACAGTATAAACTGGAGACAGACATATCAATGCCTTATGGTACATCTTCACACAGTAATTCACATACATTTATTAGGTTAGCCACTTGCAGAGCAGATACTAATGCTAAGCATTTTACACAAGGTTACTTTCCAACAAAACTAAGCCTCAGTATATTACTATTGAGTAGAACAGTGGAGGTTCTCTGTCAAAGTCCTTAATGGCTACCTGCTGGCCCTGATGTTCATGAAGCAGGGCTGAACATCAGCTCACCAAGAAAGTGCCCCTTATGTCAGATGTCCTGACCAGCCATTCGAATTTCTTCAACAATGACTCTGCCTCTATATAGCACAGAGAATTGATGTTGCACAAGATTTCTGAATGCTAGGTGCTGCTACGGGACAAGTGAAGACTTGTTGAAACAGAAAGTTCCCTGATAATTAACAAAGCATCCATCCACTACAGGCAATTCAGATAATTTGTCTAACTGCATGTCTAGCTTGCAAGAGAGCCAGAGTGCCCTGAGGTACTTGTGTGACTTGGGGGAGAACAAGCAAACTCCCCACACAGTCAAGACTGGAACCCCTTCCCTGGAAGTATGAGATGACGGTGCTCCCTACCATTCCCCCCATTATTGAAGTAGCTAATCTTTATCAGTGTGTGTGTGGTGCTGGGGGGAGCGTTTATATCCTAGCAAGTTACAATTAAGTTCTCATAACCTTGGAAATATGCTTTGTCACTTCAAAATTCTTCAGCTTGACCATAGCAGATAGCTGTAAACATCTTTTGCATTTTGGATACCCAATGTGTTTGTGGGCTGAATGCTCCGCTTTTTATTCTACAGGTCATGCCACCCACCGATACCCAACACATTGCACCACACCAGTTTATTTATTTATTTTTTTTAAACCAGAAAGTTTTAAAAATACGCACATCCTCATAATTATCTGCTTAAAAATCCTAGTGCTATAGAGTTATTTCGCTAAAACCACTGCTATAAAATGATGGGGCTGAGACTTCAGTTTTCCCCGTCTCCACATGAATGCGATTCTGCTAAGGGATTACGTCACGGATTTCAGCACAAGTTGACAGACGCGCTCTCAGACAGCGCCAGGATACAAGCGCTGCAGCGCTGGGGGGGGGGGGGGGGGGATTGCTTTGAATTCCTGATGGCAGTCTCTCTCTCTTTTTTTTTTTTTTCCGAGTGGGCACTTAAGCACGACTCTGAGTCATGCTTATTTACAGTGACATCGTCCGGATGACATCATCCGGTGAGCCAGCAGAACGAGACGAGAGCCGCATAGTCGTGCCCCGGCACCCGGTCAGAGCCTCTGCAGTGGGTGACATCACCACGGGGTGGGGAGGGGCCAGCCAGAAGCTCAGCAGCAGGCTTACAGGCAAGAGGCTTGCCAGAAGCAGCGGACTCCAGTACGACAGTCTCTTGTTAACCGATACGACCAGCACGTTTAGGGGGAGGCTGGCGTGGGAGGCCCTAACAGAACTTCACATAAACGGAAGATGTAAATATAGCCCAAGATTGCCTCATGCAGCTTCATGGATATTACTACGTTTTATTTAGTAGTGAACTGGTCATTTTCATCCAAGTAACAAACTGAAGAATGAATCTGTTCTCAAAGATAGAATATTTGAGTCCAATAGTGAGGGGACTATACACACTGAAAATATGATTCAAACAGTGTATTGCCTCCCGTTAATACCAAACAGATTATTTCAACTGAAAATGATACTTGTTAGGGGGTAGAAAGGAGTTCTGAGTCTTCATGCAGTGCAGGGACTACAAAAAGCAGGGGCATAGGAAACGGGGGGGGGGGGGGGGGGGGGTTCTTTTCCCCCCTTTTGGGGGGGGGGGGGGGGGGGGGGGGGATAAAAAGCTGAGATAAGGCCGCCCATGCCTTCTTTTTTTTCTAACTCT
>JAAGVU020000113.1:5566370-5577986 GCA_011763525.2 Mormyrus iriodes
GGATGGTGGGATGGTGGGGGAGAGAGTGGGCGGTGGTTGGGGAGGGGGGGGAAGGAAGAGGGGGGGCGGGGAAGGAGAGGGGGGGGGGGGGGGGGGGGGGGTTTCATTCAACCCCCCAGCAAACATTTTAAATTGTCAATGCCAAACACTCTATGCCAATGACAAGTAATAATAATAATAATAATAATAATAATAATAATAATAATAAATGGCACTTAAGAAGATGGTTTGCAGTTTCCACTTACCTACATGGTTTCTCTCCCACAAACAGAGCACACAATCACATGTTTTAGCCTTTGCATATTGTTAACTGTGCCACTGGGACTCAGGATGTACGTTCAGTGGCCAGTTTTTTAGGTACATCTGCATCTACAAAGAATATATCATCAGTCTGCAACTAAATACATACAGTATGCAGTCAGGGTCAAGAGGCTCAGTTACTGTGTGCATAAGCATTAAAATGGCTAGGATGTGTGACCAAAGAGATCACTTGTGGTATGACTGTTGCTGCCAGATGTAGTGGTTGCCAGAAACAGTCACCATCCTGGTATTTTCACACGCTACAACGTATAGAGTTTACATAGATTCAAAGGAAAAAAAAAATATTTAGTCAGTGGCAATTGTGTTGCCAAAAACTTGTTGAAAAAGGTCAAAGGAGACTGGCCAGACTCGTTAAATGTGACAGGAAGGTCACAAGTATATAGTTTACAGCTTAGTATAATAGCGGTGAGTAGAAACATGTCTCCAATATGATCTGTCAAACCTTGAACTGGTTCTGGAGGCAAAAGTGGGACCTATTTGGTACTGGCCAAGTGTCCCTAACAAAGTGCATAGTGTTTAATGAGTAGAGTCAACTGAAACTCTCATGCTGGGATTACTAAATGCATATTCTACCCCCCAGTTTAGGAAAGAAAACAGAATAGAAAATGACATAGTACAGCTATTTTTGATCAGATTGTATTAGCGCAAATGCTCACAATGTCAATGTTCAAATGCTAGAGCCTTCATGCACTGTAAAAACAACCCAAATGTTGCTAACTGCACTGAGACTTAAGCCACAATTTTAACCAGAGCTACAGAAAATAGTGAGCAACTTACATTTGGATATAACCTGTGCTCTCGATCGTCAAATGCAGCAAGATCAAGTAATGGCCCATTTACACTCAGAGAAGCAGCACACTACTTCGGGTGGCAAAGTTTTGATATGCGCAGTCAGGGTTGTGGGTTCGAATGCAACCCCAGCAGCTTCCGAGCAGCGCCCCGCATTTCCTCCCAGAGTATAAACCCAACTGGATGAGCATTTTCCAAATTTGTTTATAAAGGACAACGTTTTTAAATAGCAAAATTAAAAGGGGGGAAAAAAAATCTCACAGCTAAAAGGATAAGAAACAGAACAAAGGTATGGACAAAACCTTGAGTTTGATACTCTCCTACATTACGAACAACCCTGATGTGGCAGCCTTCAGTGAAACATTAAACTCACAAGTGCTTCAGTGATGTCTAAATTAAAACAATTCTAGCCTTTTACTTTAACGTACTCAGACTTTGAATCGAGATGTTAATATGCTAATTAACTCGACACTGTCCTTTCTTGCAACACAGTCCACACTACATAGGTGTTATTTAAACAAGGTGGCCGTTTTTCATGGTTTATTCTATTTTCCCACCTCTTGCCTCATTACAGGTGCTTTAAGAGCCATCAATGACATTTTAAACCAGCTCTGTTTATTAAACAACCCTGGCCTGAGCTCATCCCAGCTGAGTAATAGATGACACTTAGAAGTGGAACCAAATTAAGGAATATTTCAAAACACAGCACAGACTGTCAATGTAAAGGAAAGAAACCCCCATTCATCCCAAACCATAACGACCTTAAGCTAACAAAACTCACAGAATAGCATAATGCACCTTCCAGGGACCGGATAGTACAGTCGATCCAAAACAGTAGCATAAGGAATATTGAGGCTGGATTCTAGTCCAAGGGACGTACAGTCCATCCTTATTTCTGACATTACCTCACTCAACATCCCATCCAAAAAAATGAATGGCCCATTTTAAATTCTGCTCACATAAATGACAAGTTATTTCTGTCCAGCGAGGGGTCCTCATCTGTCACACAGCCAGGGAAACTCACGTCAAAGCTGAATCCCTAACGCCAACATTAACACACACCAGTAATGACCAGTTAAGAGCACAGAAATATCAGATTGAGTTTGTTTTATTTACACAGCACATACTACAGTGGATAACATATTTGAAGTACATTTTACAGTGCTGTGGACATTCAAAAATGAGACACACTGAATGCTATAATCAGCAATATATAAAAATAGTGTAGCTAAAAAAGTATAAATTAGGTCTACTGATTAGACAAACAAAAACTCATGGGAAATATCTGTCAAAATCTTGGGAGGAAAAAAAAACATTCAAAAAGTTCAGTATTCTGACAAAAAAAAACATGTATGTAATCCATAAATAAATGAACCAAACACAGAAATATCTGAATTTAACCGATGTGTTGACAGAAAACTACAGCATCAGAGCATTCATATTGTACTTTTATATTTACAAATTATCAATTTTTCCACCCAAAAAAGGTTTAAAAAGAAAAAAAAATCTGTTTAGCAATAAGTCTAATTTAGGCATAAAAATACATAAGAACATAATCTCAGAACATTACTCTAGGACTGTATCTATCATGTCATCGATTAAATAATTTATTAAAAATGTTAATTTCAAAACTACCGGTGTCTGTCTCATACTCTGAACATGTACGCCCTCTAGTGGATTTAAACAGCAGTTTTTGTACAGTTGCTTAGAAATTCCCCGAAAATTTAATTTACTATATATGCAAATAAAACCAGTTAACCTTTATTCTCGGCATCTTCAACGTTCTTCTACATTAACAGCATGCATATCTTTAATAGTTACAACTTGATTAAAAAAAGCCTGGATAGGCAATACAAATACTAACAACTTTAGGAAAAATGCTTTAATGCTATCCAAATGTAGGCTTTTTGTAATTGTGTATTGTCATTGACATCCAAAGTCATAATCCTCTGGGTAACAACTGTTCCACCACAGCCGTTTCAAACGGGGAATAACAAAACAACTTCTAGTTAATATACAAAACTATGCATTTGCCAAGCAGAAACCCAGCATGAACATTCAACAGGGAGACAAAAATTTGAAGTTCAACTGAGTAAACCAAAATGCACTAGTAAAAATGACTGAATCTGAAACATTTAGGGCAATTTCCGGCCCAGATTTCACCTCTCAGATCTCTGTAACGATGGTACCGTGCAAAGCAGTCTTAAAGCACTGCTGCATTGTCATCCAATGAAGAATCTCCTCCCTCAAACAATTGCAGCTTGCAGTCAAGTCAACAGAAGCAGTTGGGACACTAAAGCACCACTATACAAAGGATGCAGTGCCCCTTTTGTGACTACAGAAAACACTAGTATCTGCAAATACAAATCGATGTTCTTCCTGTGATTATTTCAATCTGCAATCTAAATATATGGGAATTTGACATACAATTGCTACTGCATTTGCCACATTTTAGTCTGGTACACAGACCATCATTAGGTCTTAGTATAAATTCAAGTGTACTTTCAGTAAAAAATGAATGAAATCCTTGTCTCAATGTGGAATGAAAACACACTTGAGTGACAAACTAAGCGTCCCATTACAATTGCTATAATGAATACAACTTCTTTCTGAAAACAATGCCTGTCTCAAGTTTTAATACAGATTACGATCAGAGCCAAAAGTGAAGTATAATGGGCGACTCTTGTATTGAATTTACAGGCACGGACTGATTCATTTAACCAAAATCGGGATTTTCATACTATGAAAGTCAAGCTTGTTTTCTGGGTCTTCGTCGGACTTTCCCCTTGTTAAGCGGTACTTTCCAGTACAATGTGGCTCACAGTGCGCACTTATCATCCAGGTGTGTAGACAGGGTCAAGAGAAAAGATATAAATGACACAGGATCACACCATCCCTGCTCCACGTGACAGGAATAGCACACAATGACAAGATCCAACAAGATGGTTTAACTACATGAGTTGATGCAGCAAAAAGACTGGAAACCCAGCTGCTCAAACTCACACGTAGGATAAAGCTTCTAATGAATAATAATTGTAATATTAATTAAATCAAATAATTAAAATAAATATCAAAAAAAGTGATCATAGTTTGTGCGATGTGTAGGACGCACTCGTAGTGTCAAGCACATACATAATCCTGAATGTGCTGCTCTCTTCCAAGTTACTGATCATTAAACTAATGAAAACTTGCATTTTAAGGTGTGAAACCAGAACAAAACACTAACACACCAGCTGTTACTTTAGACTAATCTCATTTTTGATGTTGACAGCTGGGCCTAAGAGGTGCCTGATAAATGTAGGCTACACACCTTCCTCCGTGGAGTGTAGAGGTACAGATTTGCACACAGTTGATCTCATTAGTTTTCACCCATAGGACCGTAGGAGTGGACAGAGAATAATCTGGGTAACAAAACAGTCAATAAATAAGCAGTAGGCTGGAAATTTAAGGGGCATTCCCTTCGGTTTGACGTGGAACACGACTGAAGCTTAGTTATAGCACAGATGAGATACAGGCTTTAGAAACAGCATCCAGTGTAAAATCCAACAAAAACTGGCCATTTCTAAATGTCTTTGGAATATTTACTATTATACAACAACTCTGCACAAAAGGGCAAATGAGCTTCACCGCTTGGCTGTACTACTCCATAGCTTTCACACAGAGCTCACAAGACCAAAGGAAGACTGAGAAATTAGGTCAACGACAACAACAGTATAAAAATTTAAATCGAACTTGCACACTGGATGCGCGTGCCACTGCCAGCGAGGCTTCGAAACCAGATCCACAGACGGCGCCATGCGGGACGCCATCAACCGGATCACAGAACAGACCTGGGGGTGCACAGCTACCCAGCGGGTCGTGGGGCTTTACCAAACCTATTTTGGGCGCAGACTTTTCAGATGCATTTATCTTTATAAGTACGGAGGAGAGAAGGGTAAAACTGGATGAAGTTAAATAGTTCAACTTTCCTGAAGTATAGTGTCTTTCATGAATAAGAAGTCAACTCATTTAAATAAAAAAAAAAAAAGAAAACAAATACAGAAAAGGAAAACACAGAAGGCCACTTTGACAATAGAGAAGGCATTACTTAAAACGTCATCTGTAACAAAATAATAAATAATCCTGGAATCATGCAGATCTACTCCAAACGGCCATACTCCGTAGCACCAGTAAAAGTGTTTGTGTCGTCCTTACGGCATTAAAGAGCAGAGGTCATGTCTTGACATTGGACGTGCATTCACACAGTCCCAGGCCGTCGCCAATATGCACACGCAGAAACCAGCATGTGGACCCCTGCCGTGCACGGGGGAAGGGTTGCTTCACAATCCCCAAAGCCCCCCCCCCCCATTAGCAGAAGTGGGGATTGGCCAGTTTGCAATGGGATTGTAGCTTGAGTGCTGAGGATAAACGGTTTTGCCAGGTAGAATCCTTGGTGCATGTCTGTTACGATAAGCCCGCAGGGGTGTTTATTTTTTTAGTACAGGGACAAGGTATGTAATCACGTTTACAAATGAACTCATGAACATCTCAGAGAAGAAAAAGAAAAAGTACTAAATCAAAAAAAAAAACAACAAAAAAAAAACAAACAAAAAAAAAAAAAAAAAAAAAAAAAAAAAAAAAAAAAAAAAAAAAAAAAAAAAAAAAAAAAAAAAAAAAAAAAAAAATCGCTGAAGACAGTGTATTCTACACACACAAAAAAACCTACTTTCTTAAAGGCTTCCTAAAATACACTTTCGAGAACAAAACTTTAAGCGGGTCCCTCACCCCGGACTCTGGTTAAAAGCAGGTTTGAGGATATTTGGTTCGCCATGGTCCTTTAGGACATATTGGAACGTAGGAAGATGAGCTTGTTCATCTCCTCGGCCGTGACCTGCTGCCTCCTCTTCAGCGCCAGCGTCTGCTCGCACACACCAGCACACTCGCCGCGCACGCCTACGGCAGGCACGGCCAGCAGCCAGAGAGCTAGGCGTGCCAGCCGTGGGTACTTCTCCATTACGGAGCTCCAGTACTGGAAAAGGTCAGGAGTGGCGTGGAACAAAGGTTCCGCCAGGTACTGGAACACCTCCTTGCGCACCTGCTGCTGGTCTGAGGCACGCGGCCCGCGGCCATCCCCGCCTTCAGCGCGGCACCGTTTGGCCCCTGGAGGGCCCTCAGGGCCTCCGCTATCGCAGTCTTCCCCTGGCATTCCCCCGCCACCACCTGGGCCCTCCTTCATCTCAGCGGCTGCCTCACACACCTTCCCGATGATCTCCTCGTGCTGATAGGCCGGCACTGGCCGCAGCTTCAGCTGAGGATCCAGCACCATAGCCACCTGGTGGGCACGCTCCACCTTGAAGTTCTCTTTCAGCGCCTCCAGGAAGTAGTGGCAGAGCTTGCTACCAGCGCCTGCCTCGCCCGCCTTGGAGGTGAAAAGCTTCTCCAGCCGCAGGTAGGCGGGCAGCACCATCTGCAGGGTGGGCCGGCGCTCTGAGCTCAGCTCCACAGCCGCCTGTCGCAGCGGCGCCAGCAGCGACGCCAGCGTGCCCAGCAGGTGCTTGTTGAGGCTCTGTAGGAGAGGCGCCGTGCTCTTGCTGCGGCCGTAAACCTCGCAGATCTGGTCGAAGCGCTGGTGCACCTTTAGCAGTGCCTCCGTGGTGCGGTCCCAGCAAGGTGGGGGCGAGGCCTGCGGCGAGGGCTCCTCAGGGCCACTGGCGCCAACGTCCCAGGGTGGCCCGGCAGCCCCAGCAATGTCCCGACAAGCAGCCAGCAGCTCGGCCAGCTCGTGGAGGCCACGTGTCTGCAGGCTGCGCTTGCCCAGTACGGCCTGCGCCACAGCACCCAACGAGCAGCCAGCACAGCGCAGGCAGGCCCCTACCCGACCACAGAAAGCTGCCGCTGCCGCCGCCCGTGGCTCCGTCACGTAGACGGCACGCACATCAGACATAACAAACTCCGAGAGCACATTCTGCACCCAGTGGTGCACCTGCTCGCCGGGCTCTCGCAGATCCACCTCCTTGACGCCGAGCACGTAGCGCCGCAGCCGCACGCCCTCCACCTGGTAGGCGGTGAGCACATAGCAGGAGCCGACGGCGCCCACCGCCTGCGAGTGGCAAGTGACGGCGATGCCCAGGGAGGCACTGGAGCCCAGCGCGCAGGTCACTTTCACCTTCACCTGGTTGTAGGTACGCGGCAGCTGGCGCAGCGCCAGCGAACCCATGTCGCCTAAGCCATCCCGCACCGAGTAGGCGCCGTGCCGTGCCCCACTGTCCACCAGCGTCTGCGCCAGCTTAAGGAAATCCTTGCCACCAAGCACACCCAGTAGCCCCGGGTCAGCGCACATGACACGCAGCAGACGTTCTGCCACCTGCTGACGCTCCTTCTCTGGGAGGATGCTGTTCACTGGGGGGGGGCGAGGCAGGGTGTCAGACAGAGGAAGAGACGAAGGGGGGCAGAGAGAGAGAGACAGAGACACTATTACTACACTGCACCGAATGCATTAACCAGTAAAATGATGTGGCCACCTCCAAGCAGGAATAACATGCGTTGTCCTGTGACCCCCAGTTTAAAGGGGCGATTCCCAGACAGGAATTCCCGCTGTAACCTTGAGAAAGTGACTGTGGCTGAATTTCGGACCACGTATGTGTAAAAGTACATGCTTTGTATAAGGGGCACGTGGAGCGGCTAACCGCTGCTACCCAGCAAAGAGATAAAGGCGCAGTGACGCCGATTATAACGAAGATGGATGCTCACTGCTAGTGTTGTGGTTCCTCTGTGCCTGGGCTGGGGGCTTCCACACCTGCTCCTGCGGCATGGGGGCTGGCGACGTTTTGGGGGACTCCACTTTGGTGTGGTTTTCGTTATCAGCTGCAAGCAGACAAACATGGTGGTTGGGGGGGGCGGGAGACAGGACAACAGGCCATGAGCACAAGGAAACCGGAATGTCACTAGATCCTTCTTAGAGAGAGAGGAAAAAATACATTAAAAATGCACATTAACATGGACAGATGAGTGTTACGCTACCGGCCCGAAAGCATCTTTTCCTGCTAAACTGCCCCAAAACAAAGATGTCGTCGCACCTGCTCTCAGTGTACCGGGAGATGCTGTGTAGCAGCTCCATAGATATAGACATACTAGATTGGTTGCCGACTCACTGAAGAGTCGTCAACTTGCTTAAGCAAGTCGGCGTCCTAAACGGACGCAAAGTACAGTTTTTTTTTTTGTTTTTTTTTTTAGAAAACCCACAAATCCTTCTAGTGCAAATAATTACAGCTGAATCTGAATGCAATTCTCCTTTATTTGGGGGTGGGGGGTGGGGGGGGAGGTCAGGACCATGCCATAAATTTTTTTCGTTTTCCTGGAAGCCGTTCTGACGGTCTTTCTCGGCAGCAGGGGGGGAAGAGGAGTTTACCAATCTAGTAATCTGTATCTACGTGCGGCTCACTCACCAGCGTGTGACTGCATGTGCTCCAGCAGGTTGTTGTAGAACTGGAACTGGATACCACAGGCTCCACATGTGTAGGGTTCTAGAACAACAAGGCCCACGTTCCGTTTAACAGCACGGCCACGCAAGAACCCAGCCCGCGCGGACGCTACGCCAATGTAGGTCGCTGAAAGGGACTGTAATAAGGAGTTTTATTTTAATAGTGGACAAGGGAGGGGGGGGGAGCTGCAATGTCCTTCTAAGAAAGAAAAAAATGGATGAGAATAGAAAGACATTAACCTCGAACATCCATTTCTTTTTGTGCTGGATAAAAATTTAATGGAGACGTGCGCAGAATTTTTCCATTATCAATGAGCGTGGCGAGATGCCATTAGGTTTAAAATAGGAGAGTCCACGAGAGCAGTCCAGCAGGGTACCTGTCTGGAAATGGGTAGAGGTGAAAATGGCTCTTGGGGGTGGGGGGGAGTGAAACATTTGGTGACAGGGTGACGAGTTACCAGATGACCACACGATTCTGGCAATGACGCACTCCAGCTGTGGTTACAGGTACAGACACGACAAGGGTGTAACAGAGGGCACCCTCAGGAGTTCTTGAAAATCCCAGCCTTTAACTGCTGTGCCACCTGCTGAGGACGAGGATTTGTGCATGCTAACAAAAAGTGAGTGTGTTCAGCGCTGCGACATTGATGGCAGTGGTGGTGGGGGACAGGACGCGGGTCACAACTTCCACGGCATAATACTGGAATCATGAGATTGAGTTCAGGCCTCTATCACAGCCAGTCACTGAACAAACTCATCCATCGCAGATCATAGCTGGCTCTCAATATTGCAAGCATTTTCTTTCCATATACACAGAATTTCATCAGAAATATCATTTGAAAGAAAATCAAGCCTTGAAAACAGTAAAAAAAAAAAAACCCCTTTGCCACTGATCCACTTTTAAAGGGTCTCAGAATATCAGATTGTGTATTTTTTGCCTTCGTAAAAAGACTTCACAATGGCGCCCCCTTCCTGCACATATTAGAAATGTCAGGCAAACACAGACCCAAGTGCAGGCAAGGCAGACAGAGCTATGGGTGACAGCGATATCTTACTGTGTGTGGGTCATTCAGCACTGAAGGGGGGTACTTACTCTGGACGGTAGGGAAAGAGCCGGACACCTGTGGGCTTGCTGTACCTGTGGGTGGGAGGGGGGGGACAAATGAGCAAGTGACTCACACAGAAACAGCTTTACTACTCTGCAACACCAGTGCAAAGACCTAAGGGGGAGGGGGGTCACTAAACGATAGTGAAATTCAGCAATTAGGCTGGAAAAACATCTCAGCGCACCCAGACCCGTAACCCTTTCAAACCCCCCAACCCATTTCCTGACAGCAACTAGGCCATCCCACCCAGGCCAGGAAGGGCCACTCACCACTGGAGTTTTGCGAGCTGTTGGTATCGCCTTGGCTTGCCTGCATCTTCCCCTCCCTCTTACGGCAGGTGGCGCCCTCTGGGAAGAGAGTGGGAAACGTTAGGAGCTTTCCACAAATGAAGGCGGCCGGCCGTTTCCTTTCATCCCGTGTGTTTTCAGCTGCTAACGGGCACAGTCAGAAAAAGAAGGAGGGGGGGGGGGCAGCCTGACTCGTGAAGCCTGCACCATTAAAACGTGGCTTGCCAAAGCCTGGATCCCAATAAAAATCTGCCTGAGAATATGTCATATGACCCCCATAATAAAAATAGCTTTGCTATCCTCCTCCCCCCACCCCAAAATGCCTGGGGCAGCAAATGCACCCGCCTTACCCTGACCCCCTATCTGGATATCTGCATCGCTTTGATGGCACTGTCAGGCACTGAGCTGTGACAGAGCACATCTTCCTGCTCTCAATTCCCATTTGAGGGCAGGGGCACCACATTCTGGTTCCACAGTGGCCCAGTAGAACCTCAAATCATGGCTGCTGCGAGGGATTCGGCCATTTCATGTAGGGAGAATGCCCCAGAAACACAGACAGCCGTTTCGGTTCTGTTCCATTCTCAAAGTGGACACTTGTGTGTTGCCATGACGACACCCCTCAGCCAATTAGTGTCCCTGTTATTAATATTTGCTAGACTTCTATCACTCCCCAGGCTGCACTCTAGCCCCCAACAGCACCAGCAAGGCCCCCTGAATGGTCCCACAGGGGTGTAAGATGACAGTATTGAAGTTGTGTTTGCTCAAGTGGACCCAGAAATGCTCTCTTAGGTTTTTTTTTAAAGCACTTAATGACACCAATTAAGCTTAAGGGCCAGTGCAGTGGTGCAGGCCAGGTGTGTGCGTGGCGTGCGCACGCGTGCGTGTCAGTGACGGCGGTTCCAGCGAGCCCCGGTTATGAGGCTCTAGGCGGCCGTTTGGATGTCTTGCTCTCGGAAGCCGTTAGCTAAACTCTATCCGCTCTGCACAACTCTCCTTCCATTGCAGTCTGGCGTTTCCAGTGCTGGTGCTCTTCTGGCGAAGCTCCTAGGGCCCAAATTGGGCCGCAGAGTCTCTGTTTCCCCGGAACGTGGAGGGCACTGCAGGGCCCATTTGTCTGAATACAGCAAAATCACCAATAAACAGCATCTGATCTGAAGGCACTGCTGAGACCGAGTATAGAGGCGGGAAGGCAGTCAAATGGAAATGGAAATTTAGGGACCAGTTCCTCAGGTATATTAGAATAGCATGTTTGAAATTGATCTATTATTGGTTTATTCGGTATTTAAGCCTTTAAATCAAGACTAATTCACATCTATCAAGATCAGCACCATACCCAATGGATACTGCTTTATTAATCGTGGGAACGCTGTGCGGAGAAACCCAGTGACGTGCGGCTATCATCCCGGGAAGAACTCCAGGTAAATACAGATGAGACAGGATTTGCAAAACCCACCAATTTAGACTTAAATGAGAATTAATAATAGAGCGACTCGTCTGGAGCGCCTTCGGAAATCCTCCGTCTTGTAACTTGAAAA
Organism: Mormyrus iriodes; assembly: GCA_011763525.2. Taxonomy (NCBI): domain Eukaryota; kingdom Metazoa; phylum Chordata; class Actinopteri; order Osteoglossiformes; family Mormyridae; genus Mormyrus; species Mormyrus iriodes. The sequence continues at coordinate 5,577,868 of JAAGVU020000113.1, forward strand.
CCGCTCATTTATTTTTTATTTTACGATGCGGAGGTCCGGAGGGCCTCATCCAGGGCGCTGGCCGGGACCACGGACGTCAACCGAAAGGCCGACATGGCACATAACATAAACCTTTTTTA